>WWNC01000014.1:0-97500 GCA_011125475.1 Melanerpes aurifrons | reverse complement strand
CTAGCTCCTAACTCCCATACTGAAAGAAAAGGAATGAAAAGGAGGGAAGGGAAGGGAAGGGAAGGGAAGGGAAGGGAAGGGAAGGGAAGGGAAGGGAAGGAAGGGAAGGGAAGGGAAGGGAAGGGAAGGGAAGGGAAGGGAAGGGAAGGGAAGGGAAGGGAAGGGAAGGGAAGGGAAGGGAAGGGAAGGGAAGGGAAGGGAAGGGAAGGGAAGGAAGGGAAGGGAAGGGAAGGGAAGGGAAGGGAAGGGAAGGGAAGGGAAGGGAAGGGAAGGAAGGGAAGGGGAGGGGGAGGGAAGGGAAGGGAAGGGAGGGAGGGAGGGGAAGGGAAGGGAAGGGGAGGGGAGGGGAGGGGAAGGGAAGGGGAAGGGAAGGGGAGAGGAAAGGAAGGGAAGGGAAGAGGAGAAGAGAAAAGAGAAGAGAAGAGAAGAGAAGAGAAGAGAAGAGAAGAGAAGAGAAGAGAAGAGAAGAGAAGAGAAGAGAAGAGAAGAGAAGAGAAGAGAAGAGAAGAGAAGAGAAGAGAAGAGAAGAGAAGAGAAGAGAAGAAGAATCCCCAAACCAGATGGAACCAATCCAAAAAAAACCAGACACACACACACCCCCTCCCCAAACCTGGGGAGAAGGTATTCCAAATGCATCCATAAGTATCTGAATTTTAAAAAAAACCTTGACACATGCCTGTGTCTGTAGGCATCTACTCAGCTGGAAATTTGAATTCAGTTTTCATAAAACTGTGTTCTGAATAAAGAAGAAACACTATGCATGTTGCTGAGCACAGCACTGTCTTCAATACATAGCAGGCTATGCACAAAGGGACTTTGGGTCACATTAATCTGCTTACTGGAGATGGTGGGTATACCAGGGGTTCTAGCTGTTAAACCAGCTGTTTTAATCATGCTACTCTGTTTATCAACCACATCCTGAAAAAAGACTGACTGGCTTCTAAGAGAGAAGTTAATTGACAACTGCTGTATGTTCTGGGAGCTTTCTAAGGATTGTGAGCTGACTACGACTGCAGCCAGCCTGATCCTGTTATCTTTCTCTGCTTGCAAAAATGGATTATTTCCAAAAGGCTTCATTTTGAAAAATGCCCTAACTTCTGTATTGTTGTTACAACAATAGCAACAAGAGTAAGCTTGGCTGCCTTGGCTCAGAGAAACAGCAGAATTATAAATGTTGCTGATGGAGAGAAAGAAGCCTTAGACCAGAGAACTCAGAAATCTCCCAGGACACTGCTCTGCACATTGGCCATGGCAACCCCGTGCAGTGCTACAGGCTGGGGTCAGAGTGGCTGGAGAGCAGCCAGGCAGAGAGGGACCTGGAGGTACTGGTCAACGGTAGGTTGAACATGAGCCTGCAGTGTGCCCAGGCAGCCAAGAGGGCCAATGGCATCCTGGCCTGCACCAGGAACAGTGTGGCCAGCAGGAGCAGGGAGGTCATTCTGCCCCTGTACACTGCACTGGTTAGGCCACCCCTCAAGTACTGTGTCCAGTTCTGGGCCCCTCAGTTTAGGAAGGATGTTGACTTGCTGGAACGAGTCCAGAGAAGAGCAACGAAGTTGGTGAGGGGTTTGGAACACAAGCCCTATGAGGAGAGGCTGAGGGAGCTGGGGTTGCTTAGCCTGGAAAAGAGGAGACTCAGGTGTGACCTTATTGCTGTCTACAACTACCTGAAGGGAGGTTGTAGACAGGCGGATGTTGGTCTCTTCTCCCAGGCAGCCAGTACCAGAACAAGAGGACACAGTCTCAGGCTGCACCAGGAGAGACTCAGATTGGATGTTAGGAAGAAATTCTATACAGAGAGAGTGATTGCCCATTGGAATGGGCTGCCCAGGGAGGTGGTGGAGTCACCATCATTGGAGGTATTCAGGAGGAGACTTGATGGGATGCTTGGTGACATGGTTTAGTTGTTTAGGTGGGTTGGTTTGGTTGATGGGTTGGACGCGATGATCTTGAAGGTCTCTTCCAACCTGGTCTGGTCTATTCTATTCTATTCTATTCTATCATTTAAAGATAAAATAAAATAAAATAAAATAAAATAAAATAAAATAAAATAAAATAAAATAAAATAAAATAAAATAAAATAAAATAATAAAAACCAACACCAAAAATAAACCAACAACCTGCAAATACTTCACAAGCATACTTATTACTTAGCCTTACCATTTGTCTTCATTTGGGTTTAATAACTTTCACACAATTTTAGGGCAACACCTAAAATCTACTACAATTCTTTGGACCATCTACCCAGCTGCTGTTCTACTTGATTATTACTCTACAGTGACCAAAAAGATGAGTAGTTTGTTGTGGAAATTTTTATGTGGAAATGGAAATGTTTATTTGGGGTGTCTACTATGAGATACTGCAGAAGATTTTGTTCTATGCCCAGCAAACATCATAGAAGAAAAGATAGTCAGGTACTGAAATTATTTACATGAGATGCCAGAGACCTGCATTTGAAGCTGTTTTCACTTTACAGGTTGGACTTGATGATCTTTGAGGTCTCTTCCAACCTTGGTGATTCTGTGATTCTGATTTAGAGTACCTGCTTGGTTTACCTTGGTCTCACACTACAAACATGCTACTTAATTATTGTAAAGCCTTTTAACTCCAAAGTGTGGAAGCTGATCAGCATTCGGTATTTCTTACAAATAACTGCTTATATTCACTGCATAGGAAGACTTGAGATTTTTGGACAAAGAAGTTCTTTAGTGGTCATATTTTTATGCGTAGTGAAGGTCACTATGAGTCACAGTATGTTTTGGCTTGGAAAGGACCCTTCTTGTATCCAGGGACATCTTCAAACAGATGAGGTTGCTCAGAGCCCCGTCCAGCCTTCCCTTGAATCTTTTAAGAAGCGAGGCTTCTGCCGCCTCTCTGGGCAACATGCTGCAATGGTTCAGGATCCTTATTGTGAAAAATTTCTTCCACACATCTAGTCTGAAACTACCTTTGTTAAGTTGAAAAATGTTACATCTTGTCCTATCAAAGCAGGCCTTACTGAAAAGACTTTCTTGTAGGCTCCCTCTTAGTACTGAAAGGCCTAAGACACAGCTAGCAGCGGGATAAACAGCCCCAACTCTCTTTTACCTCACAGGAGAGATGTTCCATCCCACTGATCATATTTGTGGTTCTCCTCTGGACCTGCTCCAAAGGTTCATATTTTTCCGGTGCTGAGGACGCTAGAGCTGGGTACAGTACTCCAGGTGGGGTCTCAGCTGAGCAGAGTAGGTGGGCAGAATCACTTCCTTTGACCTGCCAGGCTGAGTGATGAAGAGATTGAGAGCAGCTGTGCCAAGAAGGACTTTGGGGTGCTGACGGATGAAAAGCTGGACATAAGCCAGCAATGTGCACTTGCAGCCCAGAAAGCCAACCATATCCTGGCCACCCTGGCCACCCTTCTTTGATGCAGCTGCGCTCAATCTCTTCATCACTCAGCCTGTAATGGTAGTGAGGTTTGCCCTGACAGATGTAGGATCATGCATTTGACTTTGTTGAACCTCATGAGGTTACCATGGGCCCACTTTGGGCATCATTGGCCTCCAAAGTTCTTGAACAGATAGTCAATATACAACTGTACTTCTTCGGATTGACACGGCCTGGTGTACACGTAGGTAGCAAAATCCTTGAAGTCACATCAGAATTTACTGTTCTATTAACAGAATGTTATAAAGGTATTCTTTTAGGAGATGCCATGGAAATAGTTTCCCTACAGTTTATAGGCCATGTCAACTTTGCTTCTGTAAGGTACAGGTTTCCTGACTAAACAAGTGATTTCTTCATTACATTTAGAAGTGCATGCACTGCGTGAGAGCACAGGCACTGTTTATGTGCACTCTGACAGTTATCTTCAAGATGCCAAATGTTCTTACACTCTTCAGTCATCTCCTGCCCTAAATTACATATTTACACCCCTAATGGCTTCAGGGAGATGAAAACTCAGGGCTAAGGCAGCTTTAATCCGCATCTTGGAATTTCAGGCACTTGCACTCTATCCAGCAGTTTAAATAAAAACATCTCGGTTTGCCAAAACATCCTCCTCCTCCTCTCAGTATTTTGGACTATAGGTTACTAGAAGTCAGGGAGATAGACTTGATAATTCCCCAGCTTACCTTCTTCATTATACTTAAGAAATTAGAAGTCCATTACTGTTCTAAATCTCCCCTCTTTTAGTTTAAAACCATTACCCCTTGTACTGTTGCAAAAGGTCCTGCTAAAAAGACTGTTCCCATCTTTCATCTAAGCCTCCTGTAGGTACTGAGGGGCCACAGCTGGGTGTCCCATGAGCCTTGTCACCTCCCAATTCTCTGCATTTAGTGACGACAAAGCCTGAATCATTCCTAAATTAAAGGACAGTTGTGGTCTAATTCCAGCCTCTAATCAAGAAAAATGGCATGTTTGCATAAGAAATTTCAATGTAAGACATGTTTGCCAGAAAGAGTTCTCCCCAGCCTTCATGGGCGTATTAAGCCCTGCATTTAGGGGACACAGTCTCAAGCTGCACCAGGGGAAGTTTAAGCAAGAGGTGAGGAGAAAGTTCTTCACCAAGAGAGTCGTTCACCATTGGAATGGGCTGCCCAAGGAGGTGGCGGAGTCGCCATCCCTCGAGGTGTTCAAGAGGAGATTGGATGTGGCACTTGGTGCCATGGTCTAGTCACGAGGTCTTTGGTGACAGGTTGGATTCGATGATCCTTGAGGTCTCTTCCAACCTTAGCGATACTGTGATGCTGTGATACTGTGATTTCGTACTGTGTTTTACCCAGAATGAATGTAAAGACGTTTACAGCAACAGAAAGGAAAAGGTAAGATCCAACCATTAGTGCCTTATGAGATTGATTTGGAATGATAGGTCTGTACAGCAAGCTTTCACAACTTGTTACAAACAACTAAATCAATTGAATTAATAGAAAGAAAATGAGACAAAATCACAGAATCAGAGAATCACAGAATGCATTAAGTCTGAAGGGACCCTCAAAAGTCATCTTGTCCAACACCCCTACAGTGGGTAAGAGAAACCTCCAACTAGAATCGAAGAAATCCTGCTGTATATCCTTTTTAAAGCTTTTGGAGACGGTGAATTTTCCTCTTTGTTTCTCTGAATTCT
Organism: Melanerpes aurifrons; assembly: GCA_011125475.1. Lineage (NCBI taxonomy): Eukaryota > Metazoa > Chordata > Aves > Piciformes > Picidae > Melanerpes > Melanerpes aurifrons. The sequence goes on along the minus strand of WWNC01000014.1, from coordinate 92,399 downwards.
ATTTCGTTGTATTGTCCAGCTCCTCATACATTTTCATAATAGCAATACTTAGCACTGCCATAACAGCTTATAGTTCCCTTGCCACATACAAGCAATTACTGATGTGCGTCCACACTGCCGCAAATTAGGCCCACATGTAGCTTTATCACGCGCATGCAATTTCTTCGTCATTTAATCTCAGCTGTAAATGACAACTTTGGAATTCTCTGCCTCTCTAAATCTGCATTTCTCATTGAATTTAAATGGATCTGGTACCTATAAATAACCACATCAAACCTGAATATTGCATTCAATTACTTTGTGTTTGCTGTGTTCACACGGCATCCCTGCTGGGCTTTCACGCTGTTTGCGTTAGCAAACCTTTTCTTTCTCAAGCGGCCGCCTGTATTCATGATTAACAACCTGAACTGAGGCTTAATTTTTAAAGCTTTTTCTCTGCCTTTTACAAAAGGTACACAACAGGTGATCTGCAGCTACAGCTCAACCATTGCTCTTTTAAACAAGGCTTCATTTGGAGCTACAATGGTTACAACTGGGTCTGAAGATAAGTAGTTGGTCTGTTTTGCAGAATGCAGCATGAAAGTGGGAATAATAGCATCTTAATACAGGCAGACACTGCATGTAGGTGCCCAGTAAGAGAGGGTCAGGTGGTGAAATGCTCATTTCAGACAGCTGCTATACCCCACAGGTGGCATAACTGGATTCACCAATTGTGCTTACAAGGCTGTTTTGGAACAGCCTGACCAGGGATGAATTTTCTGAATTTGACAGGCAGAGGTTGGTCTCTTCTCCCAGGCAGCTAGCACCAGAACAAGAGGACACAGTCTCTGGCTGTACCTGGGGAGGTTTAGGCTGGATGTTAGGAGGAAGTTCTACACAGAGAGAATGATTGCCCATTGGAATGGGCTGCCCGAGGAGGTGGTGGAGTCACCATCACTGGAGGTGTTCAGAAGGAGACTTGATGGGGTGCTTGGTACCATGGTTTAGTTGATTAGGTGGTGTTGGATGATGGGTTGGACACGATGATCTTGAAGGTCTCCTCCAACCTGGTCTATTCCATTCTATTCTATTCTATTCTATTCTATTCTATTCTATTCTATTCTATTCTATTCTATTCTATTCTATTCTATTCTATTCTATTTTCTCTCTGACTGTAGCAGCAGCCTCAGGACTGGCTCTGGGGCAACATCACAAGGAGAACTCCAATGCTGGCTGTGACAGAGTACACAAGAAAAGGTGCATCTCACCACCATGGGCTATATGTTACACCCTGCTGCTGGACAAGGAGTTTCTGTCTAACCTTCTGGGCTAACAAAATGTTCTGGATGCTCAGCCAGCATGATTATGGGGGTAAAGTGCTGCCTAGCAGCTCCTCACTGTTAACTGGAATTTAGTCTTGCAATAAGTTTAGACTGTTCACAGGGCAGTATAAATTTGCAGAGCCTAGTCTTCCCTGTGGCCTGTGTTTCAGGTCATTAAGTATTATTATTAAGTATTCAGGTCATAAAGTCATTAAGCCTGAGTATCCTTCTTGGGAAAAAATCAAGTGCCCCTTCATATGAATATTACATAGGTCATGGAGGAAGATAAGATCAAGAGCTGACAAATTCAGAGGCTAATGCCTCTGAGTTAACATGAGGATATGCGGTTCTACTAAGGAACATAGATGCGCCGTGAACAATTGTTCAGATTTACTACCTGATAAAACCTTGCAACATTCATTCACAGCTGATCAGCTCTGTGGAATAAGAACCTCTGTGCAACACAGGATTTGATAACAAGTGGCCTGCTCAGATACCCGACATGTCGCAGCAGCTACTTCAGAAGCAGGGGACTATTTCCAAATGGAATTGAAATTAGGAAAGAACAAGATATTAGCACTCACCAAAAGGTATTATGAAAAACAAATGAGCAGGTGTGTCTGTGAAACACAGATATTTTAGATGGACTTGCTGGAACGTGTCCAGGGAAGGGCAACAAAGTTGGTGAGGGATTTGGAACACAAGCTCTATGAGGAAAGGCTGAGGGAGCTGGGGTTTCTTAGCATGGAGAAGAGGAGGCTCAGGGGTGACCTTATTGCTCTCTACAACTCCCTGAAGGGAGGCTGTAGACCAACAGGGTTTGGTCTCTTCTCCCAGGCAACCAGCACCAGACCATAGGTTGGACTCGATGATCCTTGAGGTCTCTTCCAACCTTAGTTATACTGTGATACTGTAACAAGAGGACACAGTCTCAAGCTGTGTCAGGGGAGGCTCAGACTGGATGTTAGGAAGAAATTCTACACAGAGAGAGTGATTGCCCATTGGAATGGGCTGCCCAGGGAGGTGGTGGAGTTACCATCACTGTAGGTGTTTAGGAGGAGACTTGGTAGGATGCTTGGTTGATTAGATGGTGTTAGATGATAGGTTGGACGCAATTATCTTGAAGGTCTCTTCCAACCTGGTCTATTCTATTCTATTCTATTCTATTCTATTCTATTCTATTCTATTCATTGTTTTCTTCTTTTAGTCACTAGTGCCTCATTTGTGCCAAGAGCCCTTTCATATTAGAGGTGTACCTGTCCAAGATGGTCCATGGAGGTTAAGGCAAACAAAGTCACTTCTAATTCAGAGTAGGAAAAGATAATAAAATAAACCCTTACTGTGACTGAGAAGGCAAGAGAGACCTTTCAGCTTTTTAGTGCCTGGTTTATCTGGGTGAGGATTTCACAGCTGCTGCTAAAAGGCATACCTTGGCTTATTGGTGTGGAAATACATGCATAGACCCATGTAATATCCACGTTCCACTTCAGATCTTTTCTAAGAGTATCAGTATCTGCCAATAACACTCCATTTCAGTGAAGTTCACCTCTGTGCAAAGATGGGAAAGCTCTGCACTAAGCTGAAAACAAAACCAAATATATGTGCTATGCGAAGAATGGTTCCCGAGGCGCCATTCTCACAATGATTTATAAACAATTTAAGCCAAGTGTTCTGCGTGTCAGCTGAAAATATTTAAAGGATACCCTGGCTGTTATGGTAATTAAACATGCATGAGATGAAAACTAGCAAACACACAAATCCAGCCATAGTTGCCCAAGATTACTTATATTTACAATCATGAAATAGCTATATTTAATAAGTAAAACAGAACAATGTGGTGACAGCAGAACAAGAACTTTAAATCCACAGCAAAGAATGTGCTGTGCTAAAGAGTCGACAAAAATGTAAGTCTGAAGGGCAGAAAATAATGATAATACTGAATGAGAAAATAAAATATTAAGTGAGCAAGAGACCTCAAAAGCTCAAGGCTGCATGAACAGCATGATTATCCACAGTGACTCCTGAGTTTTCTTATAAATCTTAACAATGCCAGCAGCATTTCATTTCTTCCTAAGACAGGGAGAGCACTTCACAGAGGAAAAATCATCCAACTCTTTAGCTAGAGGTGGGAGGTGAGGTTCTGCACCACTTTTAGACACTTACCCTGCAGGAACTGCTTCATCCATATAATTAAGAAGTGCAGGGATTTGCCTCCAGTACAGCCTTTAAGGAAAAACAAGAAGGAATTCTGAAAGACTCTGAAAAATCATATCTTTCCCAAAATATCAGATCCCTTTTCAAAAGTGCAGTTCTCTTTATTGATAGATTCTTTTAGGAACTGCTCTTTCTTTCCTGATAAATATGAGTTTTTGGCTAGAAAGGAAAAAAAACATCACAGAATCACAGAATATACCTGGTTGGAAGAGACCTTGAAGATCATCTAGTCCGACCTTTGACTTAGTACTGAAGGGTCAACACTAAACCATGTCCCTAAGCATTAGGTCCACATGCAACTTAAACATCCTTAGATGCTGAGTCTAGCACTGCCCTGGGCAGACCATTCCAATGTTTGATAACCCTTTCAGTGAAGAAATATTTCCTAATATCCAGCCTAAACCTCCCCTGGCAAAACTTGTAACCATTTCTTCTAGTCACAGAATCACAGGATCACAGATACACCAAGGTTGGAAGAAACCTCAAAGATCATCAAGTCCAACCCATCACCACAGACCTCATGATTAAACCATGGCACCAAGTGCCACGTCCAATCGCCTCTTGAACACCTCCGGGGATGGCGACTCCACCACCTCCCTGGGCAGCACATTCCAATGGCTAAGGACTCTCTCAGTGAAGAACTTTCTCCTCACCTCATGCCTAAACTTTCCCTGGCACAGCTTGAGACTGTGTCCTCTTGTTCTGGTGCTGGCTGCCTGGAAGTAGAGACCAACCCCTTCCTGGCTACTTTTCATGAAGGAGAAGAGGCTGGTACCTTCCTCACTCTAACCTCCCTTCAGGTAACTGTAGAGAGTGATAAGGTTTCCCCTCAGCCTCCTCTTCTTTAGACTGAACAACCCTAGTTCCCTCAGATGCTCCTCATAGGTCTTGTGCTCCAGGCCCTTCACAAGCCTTGTTGCTGTTCTCTGGAAATGCTCCAGTACCTCAATGTCATTCCTATAGTGAGGGCCCCAGAACTGAACACAATGCTTGAGATGTGGCCTCACCAGTGCTGAGTATAGGTGGTTGATCACCTTGCTGTATGAGTACTTCCTATTCCCAAATGCAGTGCAATTGCTTCCTGTATTAAAAAAAAATAGGGAGTTTTTTTAATGCAGGCTTGGCCCCTGTGACCCATGGATCATCAGGAGGAACTTCTGATAATTGAGATACTGCTGAAAACTGAGCAAAAGCAAACTTGATAAGATCCCGTAGAGTTATCCATTTGCGCTCTGTATCTGTCAATATTATGTATACTTCTTATGTGGATGCAAGAGCTCTGACTTACACAATCAAAACCTTTCAAATCATCAGGGCAAAAGGTGTTTACACTTTGCAATAATTTCCAGTTGCTTTGTTCTTTCTTTGTAACTCTCACTTTAATAAGTGTGTGTAAAAACTTCTAGTTCAGAGAACCAACGTCAGAGGAAGCAAACAAATGCTTCTTACATTGTTTCACCTTCTCACTTTGAGCATTTTAAGTGTTGCTATTGATGCATATAATTGCTATTATTCAGAGGAAAGATCTACTTAGGTTAAATGTGAACTGTTGTAATCACAGAATCACCAAGGCTAGAAGAGACCTCAAAGATCATCAAGTCCAGCATGTCACCACAGACCTCATGACTAAACCATGGCACCAAGTGCCACGTCCAATCCCCTCTTGAACACCTCCAGGGACGGTGACTCCACCACCTCCCTGGGCAGCCTGTTCCAGTGGCAAATAACTCTCTCAGTGAAGAACTTTCTCCTCACCTCATGCCTAAACTTCCCCTGGCACAGCTTGAGAGTGTGTCCTCTTGTTCTGGTGCTGTTTGCCTGGGAGAAGAGACCAACCCCCTCCTGCATATACCCAGAAAATGTCCATACACATCATGTGAGAATTTTTTTCCATATGTAAACTCTTTTGTTCCTTGATTTTGCCAATCCTTGTCAGAAAGGATTAATTAGGACCAGGATCTATCCAGCTCTCAAGTTGGAAGCAGAAAAGAAATCCTAACATTTTTTGAGTTCAAGACTCGGAATAAACTCTTTCTTTTGGCTTTTGTGTATTTCTGCGTGTGTGTGATTAATGGCAGCACTGTTTTGCAACAGTGAATACCTGCCCAGACACCCTTTTAAATATTACACAGCAGAAAGCATGTGGGAAAGCCTGCTAAAAATGCAGATGTTTTGGTTCTGCAGAAATTGATATTGATGGCCTGGAGTTAGATGAGTCAGTTCTGCGTTTCACTGTCAGCTGAGAAGAACACAAAACTTAAGTGGAGCTCATTCCTTTCATGTTTTTCCTGAAATCATCTCAAACAGCTTTGGCATTTGTTTTCACTTCAGAGACCAAGAGAAAGATGCTTTTGATGTGCTATTCGTTAGAGGGTTGTTTTCCAGCCTGCAGGTCACATTCTGCTAGGCAGTCACACCAGTGATGAAGGGGTGATAAAGAGCAAAGCTCAGCTTGCCCTGCTTTGACAGGCTCCTTAGTTCTACCCCCAGTCAAAGCAAGGATTCTTGTGAGAAGGCAGCACTGGTAGCCCTGGGAGATAAAAAATGTGGCAGAGGGTCAAAGCAAGGTGAGGAGGTCAAACTGAGAGGAAGCAGAGTTTGGGGTGCAGGGACATCAGCCCAAGAAGGCAGTACCATTTCTTGAGTAGGATAGGGCAGCAGGCTTTTTGGGAAGTGCAGGGAGCTCATCACAGGCCAAGGAAGGAGAGTCTGTAAGGGGCTAGAGGAAAGCAGCACAAGCACTGAGACCTCCCTAACTGTGATTGGCAGCCACTGATGTCAGTTATTCATATGGAATAAGGAAGTGTAAAGGTTAAACCTTCCTACAAATTCAGGCAGGGGGATTTTACTTTGGGTCTCTAACTTCCCATCAGAGTGTCCCACTTTACCAATCTAGTGCCAAATAGTTATCTTTCACTGTGATGGGTATATCCCTGTGAATAATTTCATTTTCAGTGGGTTTGCATTTCAAGCTTTTCAGCCAGCTGCAGGGCTGGTTTCAGTAAATAAATTCCATCTGCCCACTTTTTCCCAGTGATGGTTCCAGCTTTGCATGAAATGTTAAAATCATGAAGTAGCCTGGTCCACATACAGGTTTTGCAAGTTTTAATCTGTACTGTTTGGATCAAGTCTGGTAGCCATGTGACTGTACTAGTTAGTTCAGTAGAGTTATGTAAAATACAAACAAGGCATAAATGATGACAACAACAACCAAAGAATATTCTATAGATTGTTTCAAACAATATTCAAGAGATTTAAAGAAACAATATGAAAATCTGCAGGTCATGACTTCACAGTATCACAGTATCACTGTATCACTAAGGTTGGAAGAGACCTCGAGGATCATCGAGTCCAACCTGTCACCACAGACCTCATGACTAGACCATGGCACCAAGTGCCACATCCAATCCCCTCTTGAACACCTCCAGGGATGGTGACTCCACCACCTCCCTGGGCAGCCCATTCCAATGACGAACGACTCTCTCAGTGAAGAACTTTCTCCTCACCTCGAGCCTAAACTTCCCCTGGCACAGCTTGAAGCTGTGTCCCCTTGTTCTGGTGCTGATTGCATGGGAGAAGAGAGCAACCCCTTCCTGGCTACAACCACCTTTCAGGTAGTTGTAGAGGGCAATGAGGTCACCCCTGAGCCTCCTCTTCTCCAAGCTAAACAATCCCAGCTTCCTCAGCCTCTCCTCATAGGGCTTGTGTTCAAGGCCTCTCCCCAGCCTTGTTGCCCTTCTCTGGACACGTTCAAGTGTCTCAATATCTTTCTTAAACTGAGGGGCCCAGAACTGGACAGAGTACTCCAGGTTTGTGGCCTAACTAGTGCTTAGTACAGGGGCACAATGACTTCCCTGCTCCTGCTGGCCACATTATTTCTGATCTAGGCCAGGATGCCATTGGCCTTCTTGGCCACCTGGGCACACTGTTGGCTCATGTTTAGGCGGCTGTCAGTCAGCACCCCCAGGTCCCTCTCTGTTTGGCTGCTCTCCAGCCACTCCGACCCCAGCCTGTAGCTCTGCATGGGGTTGCCATGGCCAAAGTGCAACACCTGGCACTTGGACTTGTTAAATGTCATCCCGTTGGACTCCACCCATCTGTCCAGTTGGTCAAGATCCCTCTGCAGAGCCCTTCTTCTCTCTAACTGACCAACATCTCCACCCATCAAGTACCCTGGAAAGGGAGGATGGTGAGACAATGGATTCACCACCTGTTTCCTGATGTGTAATGAGTGTGTGGGCAGGTAGATGGAGAAGGAGGAGGTGCCCCCCCTCCCCTCCATCCAGGCCCCTGCCCAAACACACAGGAATACACAGAAAGATTTCCTGGGGAATGATACCTGGATACTTACCTAAGGATGATTTCCTGGCCCCTGATTTCCTGAGGGACAATACTTGGACACATACCTAAGGACTAAAAACTGTATAAAAGACTTGAGCAACTACTGGCTCAGCAGAAGAAAAACAGAGATGAAGGAAAACACAAAAGGCGGCCAATGCCACTGAGAAGGAAAGCACAAGACAAGGAAAAGCCCGGGACAATGATGCTCCAAAGAAAAGAGGCCATGGAGCCTGGAAGAAGCAAACTGAACCCTCTCTCCGTGTCCTAAGTTCCACCTGCTGCAACTCATGGAGCTGAAGAAGCTGCTCAGAGAACCACATCTCTTCTACAGCCAAAGCCTCAGCACCTTTCCTTCACAGACTCAAACTGTCGCTGGGGGGCTGAGGGGTGTGGTAATATAATTCCTTTCCTCTTCTCCCTCTCTTCTCTCTCTCCCCTTCTGATCCATCCACTTTATGTAATAAATAGTCTAGCTGTCGATATTTTGGAGTTGTTTGTGCCTCTCATTTCACAACACGGGAATATTCAAAAGAACTGAGTCTCTTTCCCTCTCCGGACCAAGACAGACTTCCAAAACAAAGTGCACTGAAGTTATCCAGCATATTCCATGTAGATGCTATGCACCAGATCAATTACCTATACATAGCTGGTTTTCCTTACACCAACTGAATGAAGCAGCTCAAGATAGATCTTTCAGAAATCCTATTTAGAAGACTCTTACCAAAAAAAAAGTATCTTTGATTGTGTTAAAAGAAGCCAACAGCAAAACACAATAGAACTTGGAATATTCAGATTTCACTCAAAACTTGCACAAAATGAAATTCATTAGTCATTGTAATTCACAATTTATAATTGAATCAAAATGCAGGTCCTGCAACTGGTTTAGAAAACAAAAGATCCAATAAAATCCTTCTTCATTCAGGCCATTTCTGTAGAATCAGATGTTCTATCAAGAACAGTGTGGCCAGCAGGAGCAGGGAGGTCATTCTGCCCCTGTACACTGCACTGGTTAGGCCACCCCTCAAGTACTGTGTCCAGTTCTGGGCCCCTCAGTTTAGGAAGGATGTTGACTTGCTGGAACAAGTCCAGAGAAGGGCAACGAAGTTGGTGAGGGGTTTGGAACACAAGCCCTATGAGGAGAGGCTGAAGGAGCTGGCGTTGCTTAGCCTGGAGGAGACTCAGGGGTGACCTTATTGCTCTCTACAACTACCTGAAGGGAGGTTGTAGACAGGTGGATGACGGTCTCTTCTCCCAGGCAGCCAGTACCAGAACAAGAGGACACAGTCTCAGGCTGCACCAGGGGAGATTTAGGCTGGATGTTAGGAAGAAGTTCTATACAGAGAGAGTGATTGCCCATTGGAATGGGCTGCCTAGGGAGGTGGTGGAGTCACCATCATTGGAGGTATTCAGGAGGAGACTTGCCGGGGTGCTTGGTGCCATGGTTTAGTTGTTTAGGTGGGTTGGATTGGTTGATGGGTTGGCCACGATGATCTTGAAGGTCTTTTCCAACCTGTTTTATTCTATTCTATCTGCGTTCTCTGATTATCAGAACAAGAATAATTCCTCCTCAGTCAGTAGTTTCCATTTCTAGGACTAATTAAAAGCATATATATATAAACCTGTGAGGCTGAGAGCCAAGGTCAGAGCTGCAATGTGTTAAGTAGGCTACAGTTTGTTGTGTACCCATGCCCTTTATACATGTTCCTGTAGCATTCACAATAATAAACAAAACCCAAAGGAGGAACAGCTATTTTAGAAGATAAAGCCAGCAAAATCAGTGTAATGAATTCATAAAGATCATGACACAGAGATTTTATATATATATATATATCTGTAAAAAGAACAGGCTGACTTTAGAGTATGTCAAAGAATCAGAGCTGAGAGGCAAGACAGAAACTGTAAGAGTAATGACAAGGAGAAACCTTGGAAGGGTCTGTGTGCAGTCAGTGCTCTGAAGAAGGAAAAGCAGCAATGAGTGGGGATTTTCACTTTAGTTTCCTGAATATGAAGTTTGATAAGGAGAAAGACTGAACTTGAGTAAGAAAATTAATCCCTTGATAAACCTGAGAGAAAGATGTGGAGCACAACAGAGGTCAACGTACCTAAGCACCACCGAACCACGCCTGGTTTGTAATACACAGGCTGCACTGTAAACCTTCTTACTGTTGGGTAAAAGATAAATTCTAAATCATTATTATAAATTTGGAAGTGTCTTGCATTTTCTGTGATGTCAGCAAAGGTCTGACATAGGTTCATTCTTCAAAGGTGAGGGTAAATTATGTCAGTTTGGCTCAAGGCTTCTATATCGACATATTCTATTTATACTGAGGCATTTTAGCTCCATATCCATTAGTCCTATATCTGCTATTTACCTATAGGTCACTTTGCAAGCTCATATGAGCAACTTGCTTTTTTCTGCCAATATGATTATTGATAGTGATTTAGGCAAAACTGCTACATAATGTTGACTTGCTGGAACGTGTCCAGAGAAGGGCAACAAAGCTGGTGAGGGGTTTGGAGGACAAGCCCTGTGAGGAGAGGCTGAGGGAGCTGGGGTTGCTTCGCCTGGAGAAGAGGAGGCTCAGGGGAGACCTCATTGCTCTCTACAACTACCTGAAGGGAGGTTGTATACAGGCAGGGGTGGTCTCTTCTTTCAGGCAACCAGCACCAGAACAAGAGGACACAGTCTCAAGCTGCGCAGGGGAGGTTTAGGCTGGATGTTAGGAAGAAATTCTTCATAGAGAGAGTGATTGCCCATTGGAATGGGCTGCCCAGGGAGGTGGTGGAGTCACCACCATTGGGGGTGTTTAGGAGGAGACTTGATGGGGTGCTTGGTTGCATGGTTTAGTTGATTAGATGGTGTTGGATGATGAGTTGGACGTGATGATCTTGAAGGCCTCTTCCAACATGGTCTATCCTATCCTATCCTATCCTATCCTATCCTATCCTATCCTATCCTATCCTATCCTATAATGAGAATGAGCTCTACAATACATATAATGGTAATGATATCACCTTTTGTCTTATACTTGACCTTTATACTCCATGTTAGCTTGATTCTGAAAAAAAAAAAATATTTCTTCTGCCAGTTCCTGGTTCACTTGAACCTCTTTTTTTTTTTTTTGTCCCTTTTTCTTGCTGCCCTCCCCTGGATTTTATAGGTATAGGTGTCTATTAGGTTAAGTGGAAAAGGAAACGTAAAAATCTTCAGAGTCCTCACTGGGAAGAAGCCAGAAAATTATTAACTGCCATGGAGTAATTTTGCAATGTTTTTAAACCAAAAAACTCGACAGAAGTACAAAATTACAAAAAGAAGGAAAAATTGTTCCCGTGGAAAACCGTTTTTGTCAAATGTAGTATTTCTCACTAACTACAGATGTCCATCAACTGCAGTCAAGAATCACTCCTGACGGGAAAAAGTGGGTCTGTGGTGGGTTGAGAGAGAAGGCCTAAGCTTTCTCTCCCCCACAAAGAGGGAGAAAGAAAACCACAGCTAACTCAGCTGGAGAAGTAAAAGGAATGTTATATTTACAAGCAAAAATGAATTACAGGTTACATATATACACAATATACAGTGTTTGCAATATATATATACCGAAATATACAGCAAAGTAAAGAAAAAAACAAGAATATAGGAACGAAATTCCCTCCGCCATGACAGAGGAGGGTTCCGCCCCTGTACCCCCATCTCTCCCCCTTACCTCCCTTTTTTCCCAAAGAGGGTTAGAAAGAGAGAAAAAGGCAATTATCAATAAAGCAGAATTCTAGTAGGCCTATTAGTAGGAATAGTTGCTTATCTGTTCAAGGTGGCTCTGGCAAGGAGCCCAGAAGCAGGCAAGCTGGAAGAAGGAAGGAAAGGGACGAACTGAGAGAAAATCCCAGCTGCACAAAATTTATAACTGCGTTCTACCAATCTACCAATGAAATTCATTTAGAATACCTGATTGTTTTCGTTATTATTCCAAAACATTCAGCCAGAGTGTCCCAGCACTGTCCCTTTCTTAAAGGCACAGCCTCAAACGGTCACAGGGTCTCAAAATTGCACATGAAGTATCTGGAGCCTCATGCCACAGCCTTCAGTTAATGAGTTTATTCTCACTACTGATTTTTTTTCCCCCCTCTATTATTATTGGGTTGCATTGTTATTCTTGTTGCAATATTCAGCTGGCTTCAGCCCAGCTTGACATTTTGTTTCCCTTATGATCTTTTCTCGGCAGCTTCTAACTGTAAACTTTTTTCTTCTTCCTCTCTCTTGCTTGCACCATTGTTCCATTTCTAGTATAAGGCATTTATTATTCTCCTTTTATTTTTGAGAAATCCCTCTTGAATACATATTAGATGGCTTTTGGTCCTCTCATTTTCATTTTGCTGAGAAATGACTGTCTTTTCAGTCACTTGCCACTGTCAAACAGATTCTTAGGAGACATAAATCTGCAGAACTCCGCTGTCTTCACTGGAATCACTCTCTTTTATGTTAGCAGAAGACCTCACTTAAAATCTCAAGTTGTTTCTTCTGTTATACCTCAAGAGCAGCTGATACATCTCAAGAGCAACTTTCTCTCTCCAGTTGAAAAAGTGTCTTTAAAGAAAGCCCATTGCACCCCTGCACTAATATAGCATCTTTTAAATAGCTACATATACTTTTAAAATGAAAAAAATAGATTTTACAAAATCCTTTTTGTTCCACTCACTTGAGTTATCACATTTATGTTTGGGAAGATCTGTAAAGGCTTTTCATGGGAGGTAAAATGGAATCATAGAAGTATAGAATGGTCTGGGTTGGAAGGGACCTCTGAAGGTCATCTAGTCCCCCCCTCTGCAGTAAGCAGGGGCATCCTCAACTAGATTAGGCTGCCCAGGCTGCATGAACTCTTAACTGGAAACTCTAACTGAAATGATCCTTGTGGCTTGTGAAATCAATGGATTAAAATATCTGTCAGAGCACAGGAGCATAGTTCAGGAGACAGACAGGTTTCTGCTTCTCTCTACTTTTGTATTGTTAAAATTTCTGCAGAAATATAAAACACAGACTAGAAGAAGCAGCAGAGGCTCTTTACAACCTGAAAAGTACTTTCAAACCTTGTGGAAATGGTGACATTTGAGAGTATTTCTTTAATACAGACCAGGGTTTCAATAATTGCACTAGCACTTCCTCATTCATCCTTGGAGTGGTAAACCATTTTTCAAAGTCCATTCACTGCCATTTCAAACAAAACAGCCTCTCCAGTGCACATGATAACCCTCTCCAAAGCACAAATAGATCTGTGTAGTTTTGTATCATGCCATTACAGGGCTACGTTCTCATTTGATGTCATTCAGGGGACATAAGCACTTGTAGGGGCATGTTGTGAAGGCATCCTATGCCCAGAATTATGCTCCAGATATTGCCAAAACTTGTCCCAATATGTTTGGCTTACATCCCTCCCTTTCCCTTCCTTTTTGGAGTGGGTGCTCAGCCTAGAGTTGGGAAAAAAAAAAAAGACCAGGGCACCAATCAGTCTCAGTAAACAACCCAACCTGCCTTCTTTGGGGTAAACAACACCATTGAGACCGTTGCATGGGATGCTTATGCCATGCCTATGCTCCTTCCAAGTCTGGATGTAATTCTAGCCACATGCTTGGTCATAGGCTGAAAAGGTCTAATCAAGGTGAACTTGGTCCAAATTCAAGGTCCAAATAATGTATATGTATGCCCCAAGCTGCAAACAAGCCACTTTTTGCCTCTTTGCCTGAGCTCTTTGCGCTTTGCTACCATGCTTTGTTCTTAAGCTCTCGCTGTTGAGCTTCTTGATATTGCTTCTACTAAGGTCTGCTCACTTGCACGCACACTACCAGCCTCTGCAGTCCAGAGAGAAAACAGCAGCCTGGGAAAAGCCATCATGTCTCAGTTTACCCTGAGTTTAGCCTGCAAAGAGTCCTTCACAAGCTACCCTACAACCACAGCCAGCTTTACGTCATATCTGCCAGTCCCACCAGCTGGAAAAGAGCCACCACATCTTAAAGGGGATGGCACCTCTGAGGGGGAGACTGGCCAGGAGGGTGGAGAACTTGCTTGAATCTCAGCAAGCCCAAACATCTGCTACAGCTGTGAGCAGCAGACTGGAGAGCCACAATCCTTTGTGTACCAGCTTGCAAAGCAGGAAGTGTGATCAGCCACATCGTCCCCAACCCCACTGGCACAGGAGAAGAGGAGCTGCCTGTGCCTGCTCCTCAGCCTGTATGTGCCAGGGAAATTCAGAGCACTATCCGTGCCCTTAATTCAGTGCTGGGACGTGATAATTTGGCAATAGTAAGAGCATATAGAAGTGGTTCCATCTAATTTTGGACTGCAACAGTCAAAATCATCATTAAAATACTTCTTTAAGAATGTTTTTCATGATCACACCACCAAGACATGATTTCTTGCTCAGCAATCCCTCCATTTAATATTTTATGCAGGCTGCAGGATAAATGCAAAGAATGGCAGACATTTTATTCCACTTACCTGAAAGTGCAGGACAGTCTGTGACACTTCAGTTGCCTGTCATGAATAAATCTTTTAATCTCCTGGACAATGACCAAAATTCCCATTAGCATTCTGCAGCACAGCATGGGAGAAAAATCACTGAATATGGGACTTGACAAGGAACGCTAATCAGTACCTAGATCTTTCCATCATAGAATCATATGCATAGACTTTTGTTTTGTTTGGGGTTTTTTGTTGTTTGGTTTTGGGGGGAGTTTGGCTTTTTTTCTTACCTTTCTTAGTAAGAATAACACTACTGTAGAATATCCATTTTTACATTGTGGCATCTAAGATTCTAGTTGTACATTTTGTTTCCCTCACAAGCTAGGTGAACTGCTAGCACTCAGATGGTTTCAGCTGTTCTTACTAAATTCAGGGGAATCTATTGGGAAGGGTTTCCTAATATTAGATTGAAATTATTTGAATCTTAATGTCCTCTTCTTCTGTTTTTTTTTCAATAATAATACCCTTTTAAGTACTAGGTCGATACCTTGTATCACTCAAGCAATTCGCTTCCTTAAATCGGTGTTGCTGGAAAGCACGTCATGCACATTACTTATGTCACAGTGCAGAAAATGCAGGAGATACTTGGATTAGCTGTATCATCTCAAGTAGCAATAAAGGACTGCATGAATTCTGCAAAATTGGTAGAATTTATCCTGAATTTACTGTGAACAACAGAGGACTGTCTGTCCCATCTGTTTGGCATTCTCTCTCTGGTCGCCATAAAGGTTTGAAACCTCTTTCACTCCTTAATTCGAACAACTATAGGCTTTTGTCCAAACTGAAATACATCATGACTGGTCCGTAGACATATGTTTGGGCATACATTATACATTACATAACCTTATGCCAGTAAAATTTCTTTTGTGCTCAAGTGCATCAATTTTGGTTAACCATAATTGGGTTTGGCCTATCTGGGTGGTATTTGCTGCAAATGAGCTCTTCCCAGATTTTGCAGCTGCAGTCCTGGAGTGCCAGATTGGAGGCTGGCTGGGTAGTAATCTGAAAAGTTCTTTGTCAGCTAAAGGACCACAGCCAGATAAATTAGAGAAAGGCAAGGCCTTACCTGCCACTGTTTCATGTTTTGCAGTAACTGTCAGGTCTGATGCATGCTTTTTCATCTTGGAAGCAAAGTGTGACACGGTCTTTCAGTCCTCTACAGGCAAAATTGTCTGTATCTTGGCCTTTCCTTCCAACAGACTCTCAGCATCATGACAAATCAAACAAAGCAATACATACAGATGTCCTTCACAGACCCCTGGTTTCCACAAACAACATAAATATTCAGTGTGTTCCCTCTTGCTTTATTCTAGTACATGTCCCGTTTTGTTTAGGTGGAAGGATCACAGCAGATAAAAGTACCCTAAACTGTTTTGTGATCTTAGGAAAACCAATAAAATCTACTGTCCTGTAGGGGAAAAGGAAGCCAAAACTGAGACTCCATCCTTTTAAAAAGAAGGTGAGAACCCGTAACCTCTGAGATAATGCTGGGAAAACCTGCACATAAAACTTCTCTAGCATGCCAAAAAGAATGAGGTGAGCGTTTCTTTGTCATCTGCCATCCATGCCCTGAGAGTGTCCCATTTGCCTTTCACTGTTAGGCAATGCTGAGGCTGTAATATCCCAACACAACTGCTGTCCCTTCACAAAGTGGCTGCCTGACATCGAGGTGGCTGACACAGAAGCAAAATAGTCTGGAATTCTGTAAGAGGCAATCTGGGCCTTACCACACACAGTGTTACTCCAATACTACCCATAAACCTACTGCTTATGTTGCAATTCCCCCCCTTAATAAGTGGAGGACCATGACAACCTATATGGAATATGGATCTATAAGCATTTAATAAAGCATTTAATCATTTTTCCTGAAACCTATTTTAAGATGTCTTACATATATGCTGAACCAACCACCTAGGAATACATTCCGCTAGACTGGAAGCATGAAGCTTCTGAAAGAAAAGGTGTTTCAGTGGCATGAATATGTGTGGAAGGGCATTGAAATAAAACAGTGGGATTTCAATCAGGAGAATCAGTTTTGGTAATCACAAAAGTTTTTTTGTTATCATAGATATTTCTGTGTATCAAGGTAAAAGGTATCAGAAGTAGGATTTCTTTCTAGCAGCTCCGCAGATTAGTGTTTTAAATCTTAGGAGTCTGGGGTGAATTCTTGACCTCAATAGGTGGTTTGCTCTGGACTTCAGAGGAGATAGGGTACCATTCATAGACACTGGAAGAGCAAAGAATCTCTTAAGTCAAAAACTGTGCCTTACAGCCTTCCTACTTTCTTAAGAATATCCTTTCTAATACTATTTATCAAATTAATTTTAAAACTAAGAGGTGAAAAATATCTGTTGACTGTCTATCGTATCCCTCAAGACCTGACTGATTATTTTTCCTCTGTGTGTTTTGAAAATGTGTTTTCTGGGTTTTTCTTTTTGCTCCTGGTTGCAACACTGCAAGGAAGGAGTTGGGGCTGTTCAGTCTGGAGAAGAGAAGGCTCCAAGGTGACCTAATTGTGGCCTTCCGGTATGTGAAGGGGGCCTACAGGAGGGCTGGGGAGGGTCTTCTCAGGATATCAGGTAGTGATAGGACTAGGGGGAATGGAATGAAGCTGGAGGTGGGGAGATTCAGGATGGATGTGAGGAGGAAGTTCTTCCCCATGAGAGTGGTGAAGCCCTGGAATGGGTTGTCCAGGGAGGTGGTTGGGGCGCCATCCCTGGAGGTGTTTAAGAGCAGGCTGGATGAGGCTCTGGCCATCCTGATCTAGTGTGGGGTGTCCCTGCCCATGGCAGGGGAGTTGGAATTAGATGATCCTTGTGGTCCCTTCCAACCCTGATTGATACTATGATACCATGATATGATGATACTTCCTATCCTTTTCATGACTGCACTTCAAATAGTTATCCTGTAGTTACTGTTTATCCTTGCTACTTGTACTTGACACTTTATTGTCCCTGAAATCCCAGTACTTGTCATTGCTAAGAATGAAAACAACAGAACATCAGCTGATATCTATTAACTATGATTTCAGGACAACTATTCTTCTTTATGCTGGTGGATCATAGGCCTCAGTTTTCACCAATGATCAAAATCACATCCCAGTATAAATTAGGGGCATGACTCCTGCAAATTTCACTTAAAATTACACTAGGGTATGCTGAATTATTCACACTGAAGCCTTATACAGAAGGTCAAAAACATTTGGAAATGTGTATCATATGTGATTACATCCCCTGTAAAGTCATGTCTAATCTGCTGGACCACCTGATCCTTTTCCTTATTAGAGATATTTACATTTGGGGCTTTTTAATTAAAATTGTGTCTTGCTTAAAACAGTAAGATTTTACTCCTGAATATAATGATAGAATTATATTATTTTCACAGAATCACAGAATCACCAAGGTAGGAAGAGACCTCAAAGATCATCAAGTCCAACCTGTTCCCCAAGTCCTCATGACTAAACCAGGACACCAAGTGCCACGTCCAATCTCCTCTTGAACACCTCCAGGCATGGTGACTCCACCACCTCCCTGGGCAGCACATTCCAATGGCTAACAACTCTCCCAGTGAAGAACTTTCTCCTCACCTCAAGCTTAAACTTCCCCTGGTGCAGCTTGAGACTGTGTCCTCTTGTTCTGGTGCTGGTTGCCTGGGAGAAGAGACCAACCCCCACCTGGCTACAACCACCCTTCAGGTAGTTGTAGAGAGCAATAAGATCTCCCCTGAGCCTCCTCTTCTCCCGGCTAAACAATCCCAGCTCCCTCAGCCTCTCCTCTTAGGGCTTGTGCTTGAGGCCTCTCACCAGCCTCATTACCCTTCTCTGGACACATTCAAGTATCTCAATGTCCTTAAATTGAGGGGCACAGAACTGGACACAGTACTCAAGGTGTGGCCTAACCAGTGCTGAGTACAGGGGCACGACTTCCCTGCTCCTGCTGGCCACGCTATTCTTGATGCATGCCACGATGCCATTGGCCCTCTTAGCCACCTGGGCACATGGTTGGCTCATGTTCTGCCAGCTGTCAGTCAGCACCCCCAGGTCCCTTTCTGTTTGGCAGCTCTCCAGCCACTCTGACCCCAGCCTGTAGCGCTGAGCTCCCCAAGGCATATCGGGGAGCTCCTCAAAGCCCTGGGGAAACACCCTTTACAAACACCTGTAGAAAATCAGTTTCCCAGTCTCTCTAGGCAAATATTTAATGTCTGCTGTTTGACATTAGACATTCCATATGATTTGAGTAAATATCACCATGGAAACGTTTCATTATTTATATCTGTGACAGGCTGGGGGGGGTAAGGGCTTAGCCATCAAAGTATAATGGAGTATTATTAAATCTTCAGCACTGTAAAATTCTCTGCTGTTACGTTAGAATATGAAGGTCAAATCTGACTTTAAAATAAATGACAGATTTAATCTTTATTATAACTATGTAACTGTATACAAAAAAAATAAAATAGAAATGTGGTATTTGGAATGCAGGAGAAAGAAAATTACCTGAAGCAAAGTAAAGTACTTCTAATGTATAAAAACTGTTGTAACATATTTTATAGAAGTTTCACGTGTGGATTGAATTTTTAATATGTTGTTTAACTTGATAGGCTCCTTTTCTGACAAGATGCTGAAGATCTGTAACATCTGAAGCTACAAAAGGCAATCCAGTATTTATACATTCAGTATATGCAACTAAATTAATGCATACAACAACTGATAATATTCCAAGCTGTTACGATGATGCTAAAAGTGTCATCATAACATAATGTTTTCTTCTGCCAAATTCCTTCTGATAGATCTACCTTCTATCATACATATGGAGACAATTTCTATTCTAACAGGTAACTGGCATTGAATGTCTCCAGGGATAGGGATCTTAACAGCTCTCTGGGCATCCTGTTGTGGTGTTTCATCACTGTCACTGTAAAAAAAGTCTTCCTTATATCTATTTTGAATCTCTTTTCTATTAGTTTAAAACCTTCACCCCATTGTAAAGGGCTCTTCTAAAATGTCTGTTCCCATCTTTCTTATAAGCCCCCTTTAGGTGTTGAAAGGCCACAGTAACACTTCCTAGAGCCTTGTCTTCTCCAGGCAGAACAACCCCACCTCAGTATCACAGTATCACCAAGGTTGGAAGAGACCTCAAAGATCATCGAGTCCAACCTGTCACCCAAGACCTCATGACTAGACCATGGCACCAAGTGCCACGTCCAATCCCCTCTTGAATTCCTCCAGGGATGGTGACTCCACCACCTCCCCAGGCAGCCCATTCCAATGACTAATGACTCGCTTGGTGAAGAACTTCCTCCTCACCTTGAGCCTAAACCTCCCCTGGTGCAGCTTGAGACTGTGTCCCCTTGCTCTGGTGCTGGCTGCCTGGGAGAAGAGACCAACCCTTTCCTGGCACAACCACCTTTCAGGTAGTTGTAGAGGGCAATGAGGTCACCCCTGAGCCTCCTCTTCTCCAGGCTAAACAATCCCAGCTCCCTCAGCCTCTCCTCATAGTGCTTGTGCTCAAGGCCTCTCACGAGCCTTGTTACAGTACCTCTCTCAGCTTTTCCTCATAGCAGAGGTGTTCCATCCCTCTGATCATTATTTTGGCTCTTCTCTGAATCCATTCCAACAGCTCCATGACTGGACTCCAGAGCTGGATGCAGTATTCCAGATGGGGTCTTAACAGAGCAGAGTAGAAGGGCAATATCATCTCCTTCAACCTGCTGGAAATGCTTCTTTTGATGAAGCCCAGGACATGGTTTGCTTTCTGGGCTGCAGGTGTTTACATCCAGCTTCCCATCCACCAGTACCGCCAAATCCTTCTCAGCAGGGCTGCTCTCAATTGCATCAGCCCCCAGACTATATTGATAGCAGAGATTGCCCCAGGCTGGGTGCAAGAGCTTACATTTGGCCTTGTTGGTCTTCTTGAGTTTCATGTGGGCCCATTTCTTGAACTTGTCCAAATACCTCTGAATGGCATCCCATCCTTCAGGTGTGTCAACTACATCACTCATCTTGGAGTTATCTGCAAATCTGTTGAGGGTGCCCTCAATCCCACTGTCTACACCATTGATCAAGATATTAAATTGTACTGGTCCCACTATAGCAAGCTGAGAGACCATAATATTCTAATTCCTCAAAACACATTGAATTTAAGACTCCCCAAATAAGTATCATTCTGTAGAATGGCAAGGAGTCTGGTTCTGAGTGGGACCTCTAGTTCTCAAAACGACACAAAGACAGTGCCAGATAAAGTACAAGTTTACTTGTTTTTAAACACCACTGGTTGATTGGTTTGTTAGTTCATTTATTCCTCATTGGATTTTTCATATAATAGTTTTTTTTTCCCATTTCTCTGAAATGGCTACATTTAAATTAGACCAAAATTGATATTTTTTTTCCCCTTCAGCATCAAACTGTGCACCTAGGAACATGTTCTTCCTATGAGTTAATTGGTTTCTCTGGTCTTGTATCATGCTCTTCTAACCCCTTTACAATGTGAACAAACATTTGTCTTGACCATTTGTACTTAACTTGTACCCTGTGTAAGTGTCAAAAAAATGGAACTCTGCCTACATAAGGAACAAAAACCAAAAGCCCTCTCTACTTCCACTTCAATTCAACGAACAGTATTAGTGGAAAATGTGTATTTTCAAAAGGGATTGTAGAATCATAGAATGGTCTGGGTTGGAAGGGACCTCCACAGGTCATCTAGTCCAAATAAATTTTCAGCACAGGGAAAGTCGTTTTATGGCTCTGTGTGATGGTTTAAGCCTTAACTGGCAGTTAAGAGCTCAGATGGAGGCAAAGATGAGAATCTCTCCCCCACTTCCCCCTCCTCCCTCCCAACAGAGAGGGAAAAAAAAAAGAAGGAGCAAATCCACCAAACAATAATTTGGAATCAGCTTGAAAACAGAGAGGTAAAGAGTATTCTTTAAACAATATATATAACAATAACAGGTAAGGTTTACAAGGGCAAGGAACAAGGATGGATGGGAGGGGGACAAAAAAGAATAATACAAAACCAGTCTCTCTCTGAAGAGGCATGGAGGCAGCAGAGAGAAGGATCAGGACCGACCACGTGGCAGAGGAGCAGGAAAGCAGCCGCAGTAGCTCTCATCCAGGGGAGGCAGGAGCCAAAAGGAGAGCTCATAGCTGCAATGCCCTGCTTTTTATACCCTAGCTGGGCAGGGAGGGGGGAGTGGAACAGACTCAGCTTCCCAGGGGGAAAACGACCTGCAGGGAGGGCAAAGTACCCCCAAGCCCTCCACCCTGCTTTGTTTTTTGTTTTCAGAATGGGCATTAACCCACCACACTCTGATATCTAATAGTACCAAATGATTGGAGCACACACCCATTATGTATTAGACAATACATAATTTTTTTTCAGAGTGCCCAGCTGTGCATATAAATGGACTTTAAGGTTTCTATTGAGGAGACTAGGGGTGGAGCAATGCTGCTAAATAAAATGAGGGCCTATGAATGCATTCCTGGTGTCTTAGTTTCTCTGCAGAGAGTAGCAGTGTTTAATTTAATTAGAGATGTTTCCCTGGCATTGAGCCTGAACACAAAATCAAAGGCACTCACTCTGCCACAGCAAATGCCAGTTCAGAGTTTAGAAAATATCAGCACCTATGAGGGTAGAAAATAGATAGCAGACCTAGGCTGTATAATTGGATGATGGCAGAGCAAAGTGACACAGCTATTTTGGACAACTGCTTATGCATTTCTCAGGCATAGCTTGCTACTGACCAGCTGAAGAATTGTGCCTGTCTACTAACTGCAGACCAATGCTGGTAAGTATTTAAATCTGAATTGTGGTTTTTGTCCTTGTTGGGTGAAGTGGAGTTTGGACCATGTATCTCCTCTCACTCTGCCTCTTTTGCTGCAGGGAGGAAGGTTTCTGCAGGCCTCAAAGTGGAGCAGCTGGCATCTTACCTCCTCCTGCCAAATACTTAAAAGGGTGGACAAAGGCAAGGATCTCAGTATGTCCTAGGTGACTGCTCATGCAAGTGTAAGGAGAACAGTGCCATGGTCTGTCCACCTGCTGAATGCCTCCAGCAGCCAAAAAAAGCAGTAGGATTCCAGGCTTTGTGACTGTGTCTGATTCTAAATCTGCTCTAATAAATGATTGCAGGGCATAAGGGCTGGGGATGGCTCTGTCCATTATGGAGTAGACTGGCCATGACCACTCTACAAAGGCTTGGCTTTGGCTCTTAGCTGGTGTTCCTGTGTCGCAAAGCTATGACTGCATTTGTATATGCTTTTGTTTAGAATATCTCACACAATCCAAGAGGTGTGCTGAGGCTCACTAAAGTGGTACTTTTACAGCATGAAGAGTGGGGTTTGTGATGCCTGCCCTGGTGTGTGCCATCCCAATGCATGCAGGTGTTTTGGGAGGCCAGGACTCATAGGGTGATCTCAGCAGATTCTGCTGGGCAAGGAAGGCTGTGGTGAAGGCACATTATGCCCCAATACTGAATCTTGTCCCAGCATGTGGGCAAGTTCCCCCTCCCTTGGAGGAAGACAAAAGCCAAGGCATTAGCCAGGCTTGCACGCACCCAGCGCATGCAGCGCTCGTGCTGACACCAAGTATGGGCATAATTCTAGCTTCACGCTTTCTATAGGCTGAAGCCAGTTGCTTATGAGAGTGCCCATTGGTCAAGCCCAGCCTCGAGGAATCCATAAGTATTACCCCAGTTGGTGAACACGTGGCCCCCTCATTCACTTTGTCTCTGTGCTTGCTCGAGAGAGTAACTCTCGAGCTGCAGCCTTTGCCATTGAGCTTATTGTTATTAGCTTCTGTTATACATGCATGCATACTGGAAGCCTCTGCATCGTTGAAGAAGCCCAGAGGGAGGACCTTCGCTGAGCCTGAGGAGCTCAGCATTGCTACAACCAGTCGTGCCGATCGGAAGAGCCCATCGTGCCACCGGAGGACTGGACCAACCCCCGCGGGTAAGATCTGCCCAGTTGCCGGGGAGAAGGGACTTGATTAATACCGAGTCCACGTATGCTTAGTCCCGCCGTAGCAGGAAAGGAGCCGCTGAGTGCCGCTCTGAGGAGCCGCCGAGTGCCGCTCTGAGCCCTGCGAATTCCAGGGAAAACCAGAGCATTGTTCGTGCTTTTATTGCACCGGACCCGGGACCACTGCGAGAGTCCTGTTGCTCCTTTAACCTCATTAAAGAGAATCCGCCGCCTGACGCAGCCACATTCTCTCCCCGAGGCTGTTTGCATCAGCCCCGAGAACCACCGTGGTTGGGCCGACCCCCGTAGCTTCGCCTGCTTCCGTCGTTCGAGCCCGCCTACCGGCCACCGTCGTCCCGCCCTGCCGTGCGAGCCGACTTTAGAGGGCCGACCCTACGGACCGACCCTGTCCAGGACCGATCCCTGTTGCCTGAAGGGAACTGAGTATCGTTCACGTGCTTTCCACCCACTAGCACTCAGTTCAAAGTATCCGCGTCCAGCAGAGTAAGCGCTGACGCATAGAAAGATTGTAATATTGCTGTGTATAGCCAGAAGCCGCCCGCGTCCCGCCGAGTCTCCATCTAGTGGCCAAGCGGCAGAACTGCACCATTCGTTATATAAATATAGAAACGGTTTATAGATAGTTCAATTACTTTATAATCATAACACTAAGCCAGTTGTGGAATGTATTTCATGAACGTGCACTAGAACATGTATATAAGTTGGTGATTCATCGGTTATTAATAGTTTGATAATTAATAAAAATTATATTTTCATAATTCATATTTCATATTCATAAATTTAATAACCTCTTCACCACAAAGGCCAAGGCTGGTTACAAAGCACAGATGATCCCTCATGAGTAAGCAGAGCATGGCCTGGGTTTGTTCCACTGACCATGCAGGAGCAAGCCAGGCTGGGTGGATTAAGAACCAAACCCAGGCATCAAGTATCTCCCTTGGGGATGAGACCAGGATGGGACATGGGCCTTTGGGTGGGCTTGGCCCACTGGGATCTGTGATTGGTCAGGGCAGGGAGGTGTGCAGCTGAAGGCTGGCCCTAGTATGGTGTTTCTGTGGCAGGGGACAATGGTCCCCAGGGGACTGACTTGGGCATCAGCCATGAGCAGGGTAGGGAGCATCTTCAGGTGATGAGGCACAGGCAGGCAGGGTTAGCAATGTTCTCAGGGCCCTGACACAGACTTACCCACACTGTGCGGGGGAAGGTGATTTAAACTATGCTGGGAGCCTCAGTGGGTCCTTACTCTGGACCAAACCAGCTATCATGGCCAGCAGAGCCACAGAGTGAAGCAACGTTTCTCAAATAGGGGCAGGAGTACCAGAACCCAGGAGAGTGGCAAGCTGTGCTGTCTCACAGGAGGGGAGTGTTTATTTTTCTGCTGCTTTAGTTCAATTTTCTGAGTGTAGCTGGGATGCATCCTATAAATTTTTATGAACTTTTATGAATTTTTATGCAGTTAAAATGTGCTGTTGGCCAGAGCATTTTTGCTCACTGTCATCAGAAAGACCTACTGGCTGTCCTGACGCAGCACTGGGCTCATAGGTCTTGGTGTGGTGGTGTACCTTTTGTGAGCATTCAAAGATAGTTATCAGTTAAGTGTGGCAAACAACATTTACTCCAATGGCTGGTACAGTAGTGCCATATAACTGAGACTGGGAGGACAGGGTGGGGTTTAGTAAAGACCCGAGAACCAATATATTTTTTTTCAAGGACTGATGTTGAAGAAGTGATCCATCACAGAATCCCAGAATCATAGAATCACAGAATGTTGGGGGTTGAAAGGGACCTCCAGAGATCATTGGGTCAAACTCCCCCTGCCAATTGATATATATTGATAATTGCTACCATTTCAGACTGTCCATCTCTCTATGGGAGTAATTGTTGCCCTTTGATGTATTTTGCATGATCTTCCAGGAACAAAGACACTTCCTATATGTTTGCCAAGCTCTCAGCAGACCTCATTTCTCTTCATTCCGTTCAATTTCAGTTGATCTTTAATGGGAAAATAAGTCACTCTTGCATTTTTTGTGTATCTCATGCCTTTGAATATAGCTTCATGCTGAGTTTGCCTTCAAATTTGCCTGAAAATCAATTCTAAACTTTTTCTGGCAGTAGTAACTTCAGAACATTTTAGTGAGAATCAGATTTTCACACCATTTAAACTAAGAATATCAGAAATACTGCCAGTATTGAATGAAATATTGGATAAAGAACTGATTTTAGACAAAAAACTGCTATTTTGAGTGTCTTAATTTTGGAAACAATTGTCCCAGATGTCTATATATGAGCTCTCATTTATGAGATCAATGAAAGTACATGGCTTTGCCATCCCTCACATCATTGTTATTTCTGGGGAGAAACTGGAGAGTTTAATACTTGATTGTTTCTCTAAAGGGCATCATCTGCTTGTCTTATTTTCTGTTTGGTTTTTTTTTTCCCTCCTTCACAGTGTGGCCAGATGAATGTGTCTGACAAGATCTGCTTCTGGAGATAGTAGCTGCCTCATAAGTCAGACAGGTTTGCATCCCACATTACAAAGTGATCCTTGAGACATAACCTGTTGCACTGGCAAATGTTTCAGCTATTATTTGGTAGCAGAGACAGCAATGCTGAACATGCCAACTTGATCCTGTCTGGTTATAGAGCTAAAGATGCTTCCTTGTACCAAAAGCTTAGGACTAATTTAATAAGTTTAGGCTTGAGGTGAGGAGAAAGTTCTTCACAGAAAGAATCGGAGTGTCCTGCCCAGGGAGGTGGTGGAGTCACCGTCCCTGGAGGTGTTCAAAAGGGAATTGTATGTGGCACTTGAAGTCGTGGCTTAGTTAGTCATGAGGTGTTGGGTGACAGGTTGGACTTGATGATCTCTGAGGTCTTTTCCAGCCTTATTGATTCTATGATTCCATGATTATTACTGTTATATAATTTTTCCTATTAACTCAGTTTATGCAAGCTTAAATATAGAAGTCCTAAAGAATAGAATAACAGGGGAAATTAAACATCAGACTGCATAAATGTGGCATTTGCTGAGCTCCTGTTGTTAGGGAAGCCACACAATAATCACAGAATCACAGAATCATCAAAGTTGGAAAAGACCTCAAAGATCATCAAGTCCAATCCATCACCACAGACCTCATGATTAAACCATGGCACCAAGTGCCATGTCAAATCCCCTCTTGAACACCTCCAGGGATGGTGACTCCACCACCTCCCTGGGCAGCACATTCCAATGGCTAACAACTCTCTCAGTGAAGAACCTTCTCCTCACCTTGAGCCTAAACTTCCCCTGGCACAGCTTGAGACTGTGTCCTCTTGTTCTGGTGCTAGTTTCCTGGGAGAAGAGACCAACACCCTCCTGGCTACAACCTCCCTTCAGGTAGTTGTAGACAGCAATAAGATCTCCCCTGAGCCTCCTCTTCTCCAGGCTAAGCAACCCCAGCTCCCTCAGCCTCTCCTCTTAGGGCTTGTGCTCGAGGCCTGTTGCCAACCTCATTGCAAATCCCAGGAATTTGTGCTTCGTGGGGGCTGGTTATTTTTATTTCAGCCCTAAATGTGTACAGGGGTACAGGACACCAGTAATTATTTTAGCAACACAGATCCCATATTCTCAGACTTAAATTAAAAATATGAAAAATTTTCCATATCATGGAGAATGAGACTTGAATAAAATGTAACAGTGGAAAAGCTACATCCTCACAATGTCTTTTCAGGTTTTGAAAGTTTTTTTTTTTCCCTAAGGGAGGCAATAGAAAGTTTCAAAGTGGTATCTAAAACTAGGCAAACACGAAGATATATCGGATTACCATTCATATGTCAGCTAAAAGTTCATAAATTGAGTAATGTAACACACCCACTGCATTCTTAGCATCATGGTAAAATGAGAATGAGGGACAACTCTCAAAGTTTGATTAAATCTTTCAATGTTCAGAGTCTTTAAACTTTTGTTTGCAAATATGCCAGTAGTGCACCAGACATTTTCTCTGCTTTGCAGCAAGCAATACCTAAAGATAATTGCTTGTAGCTGAGTCAAAATGGCAATATTTATAGTAGGGATATGGTTTTAATGCTGATGGATTCCAAAATTAACCACATCAGGAAGGAGGATTTTGCAAGGTTTCTAGATCTTGCACCAGAAAACATTGTAAACTCTTGAGTATCATTTTCAGTTGTTATAAATTGCTCAGTTTAACCAAAATAAATGCAGCAAAAGGGCCTAAAGCCTAGAGCAGAACAGAGAGATTGTGACTGTGTAAAAGAAGAGAAAAGCAAAGCAGGCTAATCCTCAGGGTTGAGCCTTACATGTTATGTGCGACAGAGAGGTCTCAAGTGCTGCAAGCATTTTGCCATAGGGAAAAGCTTCACCTGTAGGGAGGTAGTGCAGCCTAATTATATTACAAGAGCACATTGGCAGGAGTTTCGTGCACAAAATCATTGCAATGTTAATGACAGTAGTAATGACATGACTAAATGTGAGCAGGCAGGAAAGTCAGGGGAGCCAACTGCACAAAGCCCTCCTGGAAAAGACAGAGGCTTTGGGGAAGGCAAAAAGAGCACTGAAGAGGACAAAGGAGGCAAAGGAGCTGGAAGCTCAGCAAAAGAAGCAAGAGGAAGAGGAAGCTGATGGCATGAAGAAGGCAGCAGTGCTGCAGCAACAAGTGGCTTTGTGCCTGTGTGAGCAGCAGCTGTTGTTGATGCTCCTGCCTTTTTCACAGGAGCCACAAGAGGCTGGCATGGCACTGGCAGCGGCGTCTGGAGGAGAACCCTACTCTCACCCCCTGCCTGGGGCTTGCTGGGGAGCGAGGGGAAATTCCTTGGAGCATCTTCCAGTGTGATTCCTCAGTCTTCAGGTGGGTTCAGAAGTATGGTTGGCTTTTGCCTGTGTTAGTGAAAGAGTGGGAGTCTTTGCTGTGCCGTTTGTGGCCAGGTGGAGTGGGAGCAAAGAAGCTGCCTGCTTCTCCTGATGAGGCCAAGGCAGTTCCTGTGAGGTAGAAAAGGTGTAGGGTCTAAGGGTCAGCAGATGCCAGTTGGGGGTGTGCCTGGGTTGGTTTGTTTGGAGCCTCTGGACTTCTTTCCTGGGCTTTAGCAAGCCAGTGGACAGTCATGGAAAATGGTCTTTCTTCCTCTCTGTGTGTCCCTTTCACCCTTTGTTTCCTCTGGAGGGCTTTCATGTCTCCACAGCTTGACAGTGTCCTGTCATGGCCGATGGCTGTGCATGGACATCTCCTGGGCTGGGTCTGCTGCTGTAGAACTAACTCTGGATTTTGCTTTGTCTCTCCCAGCCACTCGTGACAACACAACCAGATGTGCGTGGGCTTCTGCCTGGACATCTCCTGCTCTTTCACCACTGGGAACTGATGTTTAGTTTTTATCTATTGGCACTGATGTCATTTTGATTTGAGCTGACTACAGGTTGTCAGCCACAATAAACTATTTTACCCTGAGAGGAGGTGGCTGTGTGTTTCCATCGACATCCCAGGAGACTAAACCAGTCCTGCTGCTGGAGACACCTGGGTATCCCCGGCAGGAAATCCAGCTCCTATTCCCCTGCTCTCAGAATGAGGCTCAAGCTCTCCTTCTTCTGGCGTGGTTTGGTGCTGTTGTTCTGGTGGTGTGGTTTGGTTTTTTGGCTTTAGTGGTGTGGTCCTGGTGGTGTGGTTTAACATTGTGGCTTGTGGAGAGGGTCCGGTGGAGTGGTTTGGTGGTGAGTTTTTTGTGTTGTGGTTCTTGTGGTGAGATTCTGGTGGTGTGGGTCTAGCCTAATGGTGTAGGTCTGGTGGGGTGGGAGTGGGAGGAGTGGTAGTGGTGGCTGTGGTGGTGGCAGAGCCTGCAGCAAGCTGCCCGTGTGCTGCTGCCGATCACCACGCAGAGGGTCCTGAGGTTCCTGCGGCGCAGGACGGCCCGGGTGAGCCCCATGCCCTGTGGGAGCAGCAGAGATGAGCTGCAGCCTGAGGGCCAGGAGCATGCCAGCAGCAGCCAGCACAAGCAGCGCAGGTAGTGGGGCTGGGGCAGAGGCAGGCAGGCGCTGGGTGGGAGCCTCCTGGGCTCTCGTCCTGCCCCGCGGCTTGTGGCTCCTCCTCCTCTGCAGGAGCTCCCTCTGGGCCGGGCGGGTGAGAAGGGTCTGTGAGCAGGGCCGTGGTCGGGCCTCCACGGGGCTGTGTTTTCTCTCTTGACAGCTGCAGAGCACGGGCTGTGGAGCCCCGGGAGCAGGGGAAGAGGGCAGAGGTTGCTCCGAGCTGGGCTCTGTGTGCAGCGGGAGCTGCTGGAGAGACGAAGGCTGCCCCTGCTGTGAGCGCAGCAGGCAGCGCTGTGCAGCCGCAAGGAGGCCGTGGGGACGAGGCTGTCAGATGCCCTTTGGGTAGGTTGCTGTGGAGCTGGGAGACCGGGAAGGGTGGTGTGGGGGTGCTGATGATGCTGGGCAAAGATGCTCTGCTAGGCACGGTCCAAGGAGAGCAGGATTCTGTAGACACTGCTTCCTTTGGGGCTGGTTCCTGAGCACCTGGCGACATCTCCCTGGCATGTGGGACAGGTCTGTGTGCTCCAGGAAACCACATTCCCAAGCTGGAAACCAGCTGCGTGTTGGTAGGGGGCTGGCTGGGATCTCAAGGCTTTGCGGTGTGTGTGTCTGCTAAGGGTGTCTCTGGAAGCCAGGTGATTGGGAAGGCACTGGAGGCATCATGGGGCTGTCCAAGCTCACTCTGATTCCCAAACTACATGGTTTTCCTGTAGAGGAGTGGGCCACAGAGCTCCACCCGCACCGTGCCCAGCTGTGGATGTCTGACCAGGCTGCCAAGTTGCAGAGACAGGTAGAGCAGTTGTCTCAGATTGAAGAGAAGTTGAGTGAGTGCATCATGGACAGCAATGCAGTCAGCCAGGGCCTGCTTCAACTCCATGAGGAGAATGTAAACATAAATGTGAGCAGGCTGGAAGGTGAGGTGAGCCAACTGCATAAAGCACTCCAGGAAAAGACAGAGGCTTTGGGGAAGGCAAAAAGAGCGCTGAAGAGGATGGCGAAGGAGCTGGAAGCTCAGCAAAAGAAGCAAGAGGAAGAGCAAGCTGATAGGATGAAGAAGGCAGCAGTGCTGCAGCACCAAGTGGCTCAGCTGCAAGAGGAGAACCTCTCCCTCCGCCAGCAGCTGAGCCACTTGCAGCAGGGTGGCCAAGAAGGCCAGGTGAGCGATGCCTTTCCGTGTGAGGCCGAGAGAGTAGATGAAGAGGAGAGGGGAGCACTGCCCAGATTTGTTGTGGGGGGGGGAGTGGTGCTGCAGAAGGTTTGGGCAAGCCTTGAGACACACTGCTGCCTCTGTACGTGTGTGTCTGTGTATCTCCTGTCAGCGCACTGGGCTCATGCAGAGCATTTGACACTGTCCCACACAGCATCCTTGTCTGTAGAGTGAAGAGACCTGGCTTTCTAGGGGTGGCCCAGTGGGTGGGGAAGGAATTGTCTAGACAGTCAGACTGCAGAGCTGCGGTCAGTGGTTGGTGTCTGGGAGGCGCTGGTCATGCGCACTTGCAGCGCAGAGAGCCAGTGGCATCCTGGAGTGCACCAGAAGCAGTGTGGGCAGCAGCAGTGGGTGAAGGGAAAGGATTCTGCCAGCACAAATCAGACATGGAGCTGCTCAAGCAGCTCCAGGGGAGGCCCACAAAGATGATTGGGGCTGCAGCTGTACCCCTGGGAGGACAGGCTGAGACGGTTCTTGATGTGCCTGGATAGAGACACCTTCATTAATAAGCAATGACATTTCTTGTTTCCCTAGAGAAGAGGGGGACAGCTGCCAGGACACCCTGAGCCTGCCCTCAGTCGCCTGCAGCTAACAGAAACCTCCAGTGCTTCTGCCTGTGCCTGCAGTGACCTGAAAGAAGAGCTGAAGGAAGATAGGGACAAGGTATGCAAAGTCTCTGAGGGGCAAAGCAGTGGCCTGGGGGCAGCATCTGGGTGGGCAGGAGTGAGGCAGCTATGCTCTTTGGAGCCTCACTTCTGCTCCACCACTGTCCAGCAGCCATGGCCATGATGCCATATTGCACCCCAGGCACTCCCAGACGTCTCTGGGCTTGGCTGTTGCCTCACAAGGTTTTTCTTCTCTGGGTGCCTGCGCTCGGCTGGTGCCGAGTTGCCCGGCAGCGGCCTTTGGGGGAAGGAAAGTCCTCTTTTGCTTGCCTGTGTCTCATCAGCCATTTGCTCTAAGAGCTGTCAGGCTTCTGAATGGCCAAGAAGGACAGGTGAGTGACAGTAGGCATCAGACCCCTGTGCCTAAGGCAGGCTGCTTTTTCCCCACTTCAGATAGGCAAATTGACCGTGGAGCTGCAGCTGGAGTCCCAGGCGCGCCAGCAGCTCGCAGCCAGGAATCAGGAGCTGCAGTTGGAGTCCCAGGCACACCAGCAGCTCGCAGCCAGGAATCAGGAGCTGCAGTTGGAGTCCCAGGCACGCCAGCAGCTCGCAGCCAGGAATCAGGAGCTGCAAGGGCTGCTTGTGACTCTTGAAAGGAAGCAGTGTGAGCAGAAGGCACAGGCACGGAGAAGAGAGATGGAGCTTATGAAGAAGATTGAGCAGGTGAGTTACGTTCCCGTGGGATGTGTGTGGCTGTGGCCCCGTCTGTGAGGTGTCTTCTCTTGGGCATCTGCTTTCTTGGGCAGCCTGGTGGCTTTGGTGCCATGGAGGGAAGCTGTAAAAGGCTACCTCTTCTCTTTTAGTTGGAGGCATCTGCAGGCAATGCCCTGAAACTGCTTGAAGCCTCCAGCTCCTTAAAGATTCTAAAGCTGGAGCAGAAGAGTCAAGCTCTGGAGCAGGAGCTGGAGAGGGCCCGGAGAAGGCAGAAGGAGACCGAGCGGCAACTGGCCTTTGAGAAGACAGCTAAAGAGTTCTTTATGGAGTTTTATCAGATGAGCGAGAAAACCATCAGGAGCCTGCAAGTGGATTTAGAACTGTAAGGGCAAATGTTTTCTCTTTGTGCCCACACAAGACACTGGGAACAGTTCTCTTGACAACCCCTGAGGTACCAGAGCTCCTCAGGCCCATCCGGGGGATGCTGCAGCCAGTTTCTTGTCAGCATTTGCTGTAGGCCTCTCGTCTTCCCGCACGTAGGGTGGGAAAGAGGAGCTCCCTTTCTGCTGCTGTTGTCCTCCCTCTTGGGACAGACAGGCTGGAAAAGGCAGAGGGGACAGAAGAGGAGCCTGTGAGGCAAAACGTCCTCTCTCAGCTGCTGTGCTGACGGTGCATGGCCAGGCTGAGTATGCACTGGGAGGAGAGCAGGAGCCAGGGTCCTCTCCACCTTCTAGCAAAGGTCCCCCAAAGCCAGAGCACAGGTCACTCGGATGCCTAAGCAGCAAGACATGGTGGGGGGCGCTCAGAAGTCTCTGTTCCTAAGTTTAAGAGCAAAATCTCCCACTTGGGGGACAGCTTTGTGCCTGTGTGAGCAGCAGCTGTTGTTGATGCTCCTGCCTTTTTCACAGGAGCGACAAGAGGCTGGCATGGCACTGGCAGCGGCGTCTGGAGGAGAACCCTACTCTCACCCCCTGCCTGGGGCTTGCTGGGGAGCGAGGGGAAATTCCTTGGAGCATCTTCCAGTGTGATTCCTCAGTCTTCAGGTGCGTTCAGAAGTATGGTTGGCTTTTGCCTGTGTTAGTGAAAGAGTGGGAGTCTTTGCCGTGTCATTTGTGGCCAGGTGGAGGGGGAGCAAAGAAGCTGCCTGCTTCTCCTGATGAGGCCAAGGCAGTTCCTGTGAGGTAGAAAAGGTGTAGGGTCTAAGGGTCAGCAGATGCCAGTTGGGAGTTGTGTGTGTTGTGGGCCCCCTTTCGGAACATCCCAGGCGTGGCCTGTGCAGTGGCATCTGGGCCGGCACCCAGCCTAAACCACCACACGTACCCAGCTCTTGGGACCATCATCTCCTTTGCTAGGGTCAGCAGAGGCCCTCTGCACCCAAAACATTTGGGGTGTCACATCCAGGGTCTCTGGAGAAGCCACACCATCCAAACCCTTGAGGTGTCTCTGAAGCCAAGGCCTTTGGAGCATTTCTGCGCCCAGAGCTTTTGGGGGATCTCACGCCTAGGGTCTCTGGGGCATGGTTTTACTCCATACTTTTGGGGTGTCTCACAGCCCTCAGGGTCTCTGGAGCAGATCCACATGCAGATTTTTGGGGCGTCTCACAGCCCTCAGGGTCTGTGGAGCATCTCACACGCAACACTTTTGGGGCATGTCTACATTCAGAGTCTTTGGAGCATCTCTGCACCCCACACTTTTGGGGTGTCTTAGAGCCTGTGCTCTGGAGCATCTTACCCCTAGGCTGCTCTGCCCTTGGGTGCTGCACTCAAGGTGGGTCTCCAAGCCTCAGCACCAAGACCCCGACCCACCTGCTTCCCCAGGGCTGACAAACCATCCCCTCCCTCACCCCCTCTCCATCCCGCTCCAGCACCCCGCGAATCCCCTGGCTAGGGGTCCGCATCCCGGCGCCGGGGTGCTGGGGCGGGAGGTGAATTCCTAGGGGACCGCTCCGAGCCAAGGCGCCCGCGGAGAGCCGGAGGGCGTCGGGCCCGACCCATGTAGGGCTGTGAGCTCCGGGGCGGGCTGCTGGCGCTGCCGAGGAGGAAAGCAGGCAGTGTCTGTACGCTCGGTGTCATGTACTTCCTAATCCTCCCGGATTCCTCCATCGGGCTGGAGCGGGAGCAGAGGGGGGAGCTGGAGGCCAGCCGGCCGCCTCCCGGACCTCGCAGCCCCCCCGGGCGAGCCACCGACGGCCACTAGGTTGCTCCTCTCCGTCGTGCCGTCGTGTCACCACCCCCCACCCCGCCCCCCAAAACCTCATCTTGTCCTTCTGTCCCCCCTTCCTTCCCGGGTAGGACACGAGGAAACACGTCATCATGACGCTGCTGGACACCCAGCAGTCCTACGTGGAGTCCTTGCGCACCTTGATGCAGGTAAGGTGGCAGGGCCGGGGGAGGTGACTCCCTCCCCTCCCCTTGCCTCGCCTCCCCCCGCCCCAAATGCCTCGTGGTGTGTAGCCCTCCCTTGCTTGGCCCCGTCCCCCCATCCCCCCTAAGTCGCAGCCCTCAAGCTGTGGGTCCCCTGCCAGCACCAAGGTGGCACAGGAGTGGGTTGGGAAGGGGTGGCAGCGCGGGCTGGTGGGGGGCGGTGGGCATCAGGGTGGCAGTGGTGGCAGCAGTGGGGTGTAGGGGTCACATCTGTCCCCGCAAATGAAGCCTGGAACGTTCCTGGTGGGTTGTCACCTGGCAGGTGGTGTGTCCACAAGCCCCTTCCAGTGCTTGACGCCAGCCCCCTCCCAAAGCTCTCTTCGGCAACCTCATCTCCTGGTTGCTGATGACCCTGCCATGGTGGGAGACCCTTTACACCCCCAGTACCCATGCCCCCCCCCCCCATTCTCTGCTCAACTTTACCCTCTTCAGCCATGGGCTGAGGCTTCTTCTCCAGTCCTGGGTTGTACTTTGTTTTCACTAAGCTGGTTCCAAAGCTGCCCCTGGAGCAACCTGGCCCCAGGGCCCACCCCACGTTTGAGATGTTAATGAAGGTGTTTCAGGTCGATGGTGATCAGTGCCCTGGAGACTTAGGTCAGGCTTGGCTTAGGTGTGGGTTGTCCAACCACATGTCTGCAGGTGGAAACACCAAGAGGAGCAGAGCTCTGCTCTGCTCCATAGAAAGCAGTGTCTGCAGGACATCTGCTGGGCATGGCCCTGAGGACCTCAATCCCAACACCCAGCCAGGCTTTTCCCATGGTGGACCCAGAGATGCTCTACCAGATGTTGTTGCAGGAGGGAAGGACCCTTTGAGGCTGCTCCTAGTGCAGATGTTGGCTTGGGGGTGCAAGAGGACCCCAGCTCTGGGGCTTATCCAGGCAGGGTTTAGGGTCTGGTGGTGCCCCTGATGATCTTGGCGTGGGTGGAGGCTGTCCCTTGGGCTGTGCCCTCCTCTGAGGTGGGACAGGAGGCTGGTTGGAGGGGACAACCATGCTGGGGGTCAGTGGTTCCCCACTGGAGGGACTGGGTGGGCATGAATGGAGGCCATGGTGGGCATGAATGGAAGGCCCAAACCCTTGCCCATGGGATATGTCCTGGCATGGTGCAACCAGGGGGATCTGGCTTTCTGGGGAGAGAGTCACAGGGCTCCAGATGCCCCCAGCTCCCCATCTCAGCTGGCACCAGGTGCTTGGATCCATCATGGTGTGGCCTGCTGGCGCGTAGCATGGTGACTACCGAGGGCAAGGACTACCTTGGAGCATGATCGTCCATCCAAGCCAGATGGTACATGAGCAAGCCCTGCCTGCTCTCCCTGTGTGCTGAGGTGAAAGCTGTCTCTGTGCTCTTCTTCCCCATCTGCTCCTTGCTCCCCTAGTTTCATAGTGGGTGGGATGTGTGGCACAGCCCAGCCCTTCTCCTGATGGAGGAGCTGGGCCACCGTAGGGCAGGTGAAGTGGGTTAGGGGCCTCAGGAAGGGTTTGGCTCTTCTGACTTGGGTCTCCATGAGATATCTACCATCAGCTTGAGGAACCTCATCCTTGGGGTGGAGGTTTGCCAGCTTGGATGGAGATGTTTGAAGCCACTCCAGGTGGGTCCTGTCCTCACTGATCATCTCCATGATCCTTCCAGCATCCTTGAAGGGCACTGGCATGTCGTACAGGTCAGGCTGGGGAGGTGTCAAGGAGGTTCAGAAGACTTTCCTCGTCCTGCATTCCTTGCAGATTGCTGAGGGCACCATCCCTGCCCTTCCCATGGGAAAGAGCTTTCCCAGCAGAGCTTCCCACCCAGCCTTGCAGAGGACCTGCTTTTCCTGCTAGCTCTGAGCCATTGCCCAAGAGAGGCTGCTGGGTGAAGTGGTTCAGGGTTTGATCCACAGCATCTACCCTGCTGGATCCAAACATCCTAAATCCCACCAGGAATGCACCAGATGTGGCCCCCAAGGTCGTGCTGCCATGACTTTCCAGCTGGGTCAGGCTGTGCTGAGGGCTCCAGACCTGCACACAGCACTCCAGGTGAGGTCTCCCCAGAGCAGAGCAAAGTGGCAGAATCCCCTCTCTGGCTCTGCTGCCAACGCTGCTTTGGATGCAGCCCAGGCTGCCCTTGGCCTTCTGTGCTGCAAGCTCACACTGCCTGCTCCTGGCCAGCTTCTCCCCCGCCAGCACCTCCAGGTCCTTTCCCTCAGGGCTGCTTTCTCTGCCCTCCTCCCCCAGTCTGTATTGATAGTGAGGATTGTTCCAGCCCAGGGGCAGAGCCCTGCACTTGCTCTTGTGGAACCTCCTGAGGTTCACCTGGGCTTCACCTCTCCAGCCTGTCCAGGCCCCTCTGGATGCCATCCTGTCCCTCTGGTGGATCCACAGCCCCACTCAGCTTGGTGCCACCTGCACACTGCTGATGGTGCCTCAATCTCCCTCTCTCTGTCATTGATCAAAAATTGAAAGAGCACAGGTCCCAGTACAGACCCCTGAGGGACACCACTTGGCACTGATGATCTAAGTCCAACCCCTCTGCCATGGGCAGGGACATCTTCCAGTAGATCAGGCTCTGCAAAGCACCATCCAACCTCTCCTTGAACACTTGCAGTGATCCATTTGAGGCATCCATGCAAGGTGATGATGATCTCTCAGGAGCTGGTGGCCCCTTGGGAGGTTACAAAGACCACGCTGGTGGTGGCCAAAGCTGCAAACCTGGTTTCTTTGGCAAACCTCTCCTGCATGGAGCTGGTTTCCATCCCCAGCGGCCAGGGCAGCACAGTTGGGGCTTGCTTGGGGGTGCCATGGCATCGCTGATGGGGAGGAGTAACAGCAGGCACCAGGACAGGTTAGAGGCTGCCCTGCTGGAGAGCAGCTCCATGGAGAAAGACCTTGGAGTGCTGGTGGGCAGCAAGTGCTGCAGGGGACAGCAATGTGCCCTCGTGGCCAAGAGAGCCAATGGGATCCTCGGGTGCAGCAAGAGAAGTGTGGCCAGCAGGGCCAGGGAGGTTCTTCTGCTCTTCTGCTCTGCCCTGGGGAGACCACAGCTGCAATCCTGGGTCCAGTTCTGGGCTCCCCAGTGCAAGAGAGACAGAGACCTGATGGAGAGAATCCAACAGAGAGCCACAAGGGCACTTGAGCAGGGATGGATGGGTGTAAGAATGGAGAGATGGATGGATTGGTGGACAGAAGGATGGATGGATGGATGGATGGATGGATGGATGGATGGATGGATGGATGGATGGATGGATGGATGGAAGGAAGGATGGACAGAAGAATGGAATGATGGATGGATGAATGGATGGGTGGGTGGGTGGATGGATGGAAGGATGGACAGAAGAATGGAATGATGGATGGATGCATGGATGGATGCATGGATGGATAGACAAGATAGAAGAGTGGATGGGTTGGTGGGT
Source organism: Melanerpes aurifrons (assembly GCA_011125475.1). NCBI lineage: Eukaryota > Metazoa > Chordata > Aves > Piciformes > Picidae > Melanerpes > Melanerpes aurifrons. The sequence goes on along the minus strand of WWNC01000014.1, from coordinate 54,720 downwards.
GGGTGGGTGGATGGATGGATGGATGGATGGACAGAAGGATGGACAGGTGGATGGATGACAGAAGGATGTGGACAATATAAAATTCCCCAAGTGTGGGGGAAGACAAGATGAGTTTGGGAGCAGTCAGGGAAGAACCTAGAGGTACCCTGGGTTGGGGGTGGATAGGGAGGCTCCAGGTGAAACCTGTGGAGGTCCTACTGTGCCCATGCCTGATGTTCCCATGGCCTTGGTGCTTCCCTGTGAGTGGACCTCTGTGACTTTGCCTTTGTGGCCATGGCACCCATGTCCCCATCCTACTTCAGGCCAAAGCCACGCCTAGGGAAAGTGAGGCTGGGTTGCACTTCCAGTAGTGGCAGGGGCTGGGTACTAACCCCTTAGTGCCTCCTGCTGCTCTGCAGAAGGCAGTGGGTGGGAAGAAGGAGAGCTCCTTCTTCCTCTTCACCGACCTGCTGGTCTGCACCCCCCTGAAGCGCAAGGCGGGGTCCCTCCGCCGCAGCTCCATGAGCCTGTGAGTGCCACCTGGGGAAGGGAGGGCACCCACCAGCTCCTTAGGGTGGTCCTCACCGCTTGGGATGGACTTTGAAGGCGTTTGGGATGTGAGTGCAGCTCAGCCAAGCCTCCCTCTGCTTCCCAGGCACACGTCGGCCAGCGTGATCGACACCGCCAGCAAGGACAAACCGCTCTGGAAGCTGCCCCTGGAGGAAGTGGGACATTGTCAAAGGTCTGCCCCTGCCTGCTGGAGTGTCCCATCCCAGCATAAACCCAGTGCTCAGAGATCACCAACCCCAAAGCCAGAGGAGGATTGGGGCAGGCTCTGAAGGATGCCTGGGGATGGATGAGGGCAGTGTTGTGTGGTGGCCATGACGCTGGCCCCTGGCACCCTTACCAGGATGTCCTCTGGGAGAGAGAGAACCTCTGAAAGGGCTGAAGGCCACGAGTGTGCACTCAGACCCCCAAGATCCCACCAGCCTGAAAGCCAAAGTGGGGTTGGACAGCTTCTGAAGGATGCAGGGGGATGGATGGGGCCATAACCAGGCATGTGGCTGGTTGTAGCCCATCCCTGAGACCTGAAATGTTGTCCCCCTCCTCAGAGCCTGCATGATGTGATCAAGGACCAGATGGCTGCCATATATTGGGAGCTGGAGGAGAAGCAAACTCTGTCCTTCACCATGACCTTCCCCTCAGTGAGGTGGAGCTCAGCACCACCAAATCTGATGGTAGTGAGGCCATTATCTTCGGGTTTCCCAAGCCTGATGCCCAGCTCAGTTCGGAGCAAGTCTTTGAGGGTGCCAGGAAGAAGCTGGGTAAGAGCAGGGAGTGGGGGAGTGGATGTGGCAGTGGGCTCAGCATCACAAGCCAGGATAGGCAAGGCCTCCATCCCTGCAGCACCATAGAGCACCAGCCCTATGAGGAGAATCTGAGGGAGCTGGGCTTGATTAGCCTGGAGAAGAGGAGGCTCAGAGGAAACCCTTATTGCTGTCTAGAACTGCCCGAAGTTGGGTTGTAACCACGTGGGCATTGGTGTCTTCTCCCAGGTAACCAGCCCCAGGATAGCAGCATAAGAAGCAATCCCTGTCCTTCACAATTGCCTTCCCCCAACCAGGTGCAGCTCAGCACTACCTAAGCTGTTGGCACCCACTCCTTCATCTTCGAGTTCTCCAAGCCCAATGCCCTGCTCAGCTCGGAGAAGCCTTTGAGGATGCCAAGAAGAAGCTGGGTAAGAGCAGGGACCGGGGGAGTGGATGTGGGATGGGGCTCAGCATCACAAGCCAGGCTAGGCAGACCTCCATCCATCTCACTTCCTCATTTTCCAAAGTTGTTTTTTTCCCAGCTTCCAGCAAAAACTGCCTGGACCCAGAGTTCCTCAAGGCCATCCCCACCATGAAGATGAGGAGCGAGATGCAGGTACTTGGTTCTGGTGCTTGGGTTCAAGCATCCTACAGGACCTGCAAGTCCCTCCCTGGAGGTGGTCAAGGCCAGGTTGGCTGAGGCCTTGAGCCACTTAGGCACCTCAATAGAGGAGAGTTGTGGAGGTGGTGGAGCTGGTGCAGAGGAGGGCAGGGAAGCTGGGGAAGGGCCTGGAGAACAAATATGTTGGGGATCGACTGAGGGAGCTGTGGATGGTTAGTTTGGAGAAGAGGAGGCAGAGGGGGAACCTCACTGCTCTTCACAACTCCCTGAAAGGACATTGTGGAGAGCTTGGGGGTGGTCTCTTCTCACAGGTAATGAAGTGATAGAACCAAGAGGGAATGAATAGAATAGAGTAGACTAGAATGGTTTAGACTAGACCAGACTTGACTACACTAGAACTAACCAGGATCGAAAAGACCTTTGAGATCTTGAAGTCATCTTCTCCAGAGAAGGGCAAGAACTCTGGTGAGGGGTTTGGAGCACCAGCCCTATGAGGAGAATCTGAGGGAGCTGGGGTTGATTAGCCTGGAGAAGAGGAGGCTCAGAGGAGCCCCTTATTGCTGTCTTGAACTGCCTGAAGGGAGATTATAGCCAGGTGGGCATTGGTGTCTTCTCCCAGGTAACCAGCCCCAGGATAGCAGCACAAGAAGCAATCCCTGTCCTTCAGCATGGCCTTCCCCCAACCAGGTGCAGCTCAGCACTACCTAAGCTGTTGGCACCCACTCCTTCATCTTCGAGTTCCCCAAGCCCAATGCCCTGCTCAGCTCGGAGTAGCCTTTGAGGATGCCAAGAAGAAGCTGGGTAAGACCAGGGACCGGGGGAGTGGATGTGGGATGGGGCTCAGCATCACAAGCCAGGCTAGGCAGACCTCCATCCATCTCACTTCCTCATTCTCCAATGTGTTTTTTTTTCCCCAGATTCCAGCAAAAACTGCCTGGACCCAGAGTTCCTCAAGGCCATCCCCACCATGAAGATGAGGAGCGGGATGCAGGCACTTGGTGCTGGTGCTTGGGTTCAAGCATCCTACAGGACCTGCAAGTCCCTCCCTGGAGGTGGTCAAGGCCAGGTTGGTTGAGGCCTTGAGCCACCTTAGAACCTCAATAGAGGAGAGATGTGGAGGTGCAGGAGCCGGTGCAGAGGAGGGCAGGGGAACTGGGGAAGGGCCTGGTGAACTAATGTGATGGAGATCGACTGAGGGAGCTGTGGATGGTTAGTTTGGAGAAGAGGAGGCAGAGGAGGAACCTCACTGCTCTTCACAGCTCCCTGAAAGGACATTGTGGAGAGGTTGGGGGTGGTTTCTTACAGGTTATGAAGTGATAGAACCAAGAGGGAATGAACAGGATAAGATAGAATAGAAAAGAGCTAACCAGGTTGGAAAAGACCTTTGAGATCTTGAAGTGATCTTGTCCAGAGAAGGGGAAGAAAGCTGCTGAGGGGTTTGGAGCACCAGCCCTATGAGGAGAATCTGAGGGAGCTGGGGTTGATTAGCCTGAAGAAGAGGAGGCTCAGAGGAGCCCCTTATTGCTGTCTTGACCTGCCTGAAGGGAGATTATAGCCAGGTGGGCATTGGTGTCTTCTCCCAGGTAACCAGCCCCAGGATAGCAGCACAAGAAGCAATCCCTGTCCTTCAGCATGGCCTTCCCCCAACCAGGTGCAGCTCAGCACTACCTAAGCTGTTGACACCCACTCCTTCATCTTCGAGTTCCCCAAGCCCAATGCCCTGCTCAGCTCGGAGCAAGCCTTTGAGGATGCCAAGAAGAAGCTGGGTAAGAGCAGGGACCAGGGGAGTGGATGAGGCAGTGGGCTCAGCATCACAAGCCAGGCTAGGCAGACCTCCATCCATCTCACTTCCTCATTCTCCAATGTGTTTTTTTTCCCAGCTTCCAGCAAAAACTGCCTGGACCCAGAGTTCCTTAAGGCCATCCCCACCATGAAGATGAGGAGCGGGATGCAGGTATTGGTGCTGGTGCTTGGGTTCAAGCATCCTACAGGACTTGCAAGTCCCTCCCTGGAGGTGGTCAAGGCCAGGTTGGTTGAGGCCTTGAGCCACTTAGGCACCTCAATAGAGGAGAGTTGTGGAGGGGGTGGAGCTGGTGCAGAGGAGGGCAGGGGAGCTGGGGAAGGGCCTGGAGAACAAATGTGTTGGGGATCGACTGAGGGAGCTGTGGATGGTTAGTTTGGAGAAGAGGAGGCAGAGGGGGAACCTCACTGCTCTTCACAGCTCCCTGAAAGGACATTGTGGAGATGTTGGGGGCGGTCTCTTTTCACAGGTTATGAAGTGATAGAACCAAGAGGGAATGAATAGAATAGAGTAGAGTAGAGTAGAGTAGACTAGAGCTAACCAGGTTGGAAAAGGCCTTTGAGATCATGAAGTCGCTGTGCCCAGAGGAGGGGAAGAAATCTGGTGAGGGGTTTGGAACAGCAGCTCTATGAGGAGAATCTGAGGGAGCTGGGGTTGATTAGCTGAGAGAAGAGGAGGCTCAGAGGAGCCCCTTATTGCTGTCTAGAACTGCCCAAAGTTGGGTTGTAACCGGGTGGGCATTGGTGTCTTCTCCCAGGTAACCAGCCCCAGGATAGCAGCACAAGAAGCAATCCCTGTCCTTCAGCATGGCCTTCCCCCAACCAGGTGCAGCTCAGCACTACCTAAGCTGTTGGCACCCACTCCTTCATCTTCGAGTTCCCCAAGCCCAATGCCCTGCTCAGCTCGGAGAAGCCTTTGAGGATGCCAAGAAGAAGCTGGGTAAGAGCAGGGACCGGGGGAGGGGATGTGGCAGTGGGCTCAGCATCACAAGCCAGGCTAGGCAGGCCTCCATCCATCTCACTTCCTCATACTCCAAAGTTGTTTTTTTCCCATCTTCCAGCAAAACTGCCTGGACCCAGAGTTCCTCAAGGCCATCCCCACCATGAAGATGAGGAGTGGGATACAGGCACTTGGTACTGGTGTCAGGTTCAAGCATCCTACAGGACCTGCAAGTCCCTTCCTGGAGGTGGTCAAGGCCAGGTTGGTTGAGGCCTTGAGCCACCTTAGAAACTCAATAGAGGAGAGATGTGGAGGTGCAGGAGCTGGTGCAGAGGAGGGCAGGGAAGCTGGGGAAGGGCCTGGGGAAGGGCCTGGAGAATAAATCTGATGGGGATGGACTGAGGGAGCTGTGGATGGTTAGTTTGGAGAAGAGGAGGCAGAGGGGGAACCTCACTGCTCTTCACAGCTCCCTGAAAGGACATTGTGGAGATGTTGGGGGTGGTCTCTTCTCACAGGTAATGAAGCGACAGTACGAAGATGGAATAAATAGAATAGAATAGAATGGATTAGCCTAGACCAGACTTGACTAGACTAGAACTAACCAGGTTGGAAAAGACCTTTGAGATCATGAAATCAAGGTGTCCCGATAAGGGCAGGAGAGCTGGTGAGGGCTTCAGAGCACAGGCCCTTGAGGAGAGACTGAGGGAGCCTAGAGAAGAGGAGGAGAATAAATCTGATGGGGATCGACTGAGGGAGCTGTGGATGGTTAGTTTGGAGAAGAGGAGGTGGAGGAGGGACCTCACTGCTCTTCACAGCTCCCTGAAAGGACATTGTGGAGAGGTTGGGGTTGGTCTCTTCTCACAGGTTATGAAGTGATAGAACCAAGAGGGAATGAATAGAATAGAGTAGACTAGACTAGACTAGACTAGAACAGAGCTAACCAGGTTGGGAAAGACCTTTGAGATCATGAAGTCACCGTGTCCGGAGGAGGGCAAGAAATCTGGTGAGGGGTTTGGAGCACAAGCCCTATGAGGAGAATCTGAGGGAGCTGGGGTTGATTAGCCTGGAGAAGAGGAGGCTCAGAGGAGCCCCTTATTGCTGTCTTGACCTGCCTGAAGGGAGATTATAGCCAGGTGGGCATTGGTGTCTTCTCCCAGGTAACCAGCCCCAGGATAGCAGCACAAGAAGCAATCCCTGTCCTTCAGCATGGCCTTCCCCCAACCAGGTGCAGCTCAGCACTACCTAAGCTGTTGGCACCCCACTCCTTCATCTTCGAGTTCCCCAAGCCCAATGCCCTGCTCAGCTCGGAGCAAGCCTTTGAGGATGCCAAGAAGAAGCTGGGTAAGAGCAGGGACCAGGGGAGTGGACGAGGCAGTGGGCTCAGCATCACAAGCCAGGCTAGGCAGGCCTCCATCCATCTCACTTCCTCATTCTCCAATGTGTTTTTTTTCCCAGCTTCCAGCAAAAACTGCCTGGACCCAGAGTTCCTCAAGGCCATCCCCACCATGAAGATGAGGAGCGGGATGCAGGTATTGGTGCTGGTGCTTGGGTTCAAGCATCCAACAGGACCTGCAAGTCCCTTCCTGGAGGTGGTCAAGGCCAGGTTGGTCGAGGCCTTGAGCCACTTTAGGCACCTCAATAGAGGAGAGTTGTGGAGGGGGTGGAGCTGGTGCAGAGGAGGGCAGGGGAGCTGGGGAAGGGCCTGGAGAACAAATATGTTGGGGATCGACTGAGGGAGCTGTGGATGGTTAGTTTGGAGAAGAGGAGGCAGAGGGGGAACCTCACTGCTCTTCACAGCTCCCTGAAAGGACATTGTGGAGAGGCTGGGGGTGGTCTCCTCTCATAGGTGATGAAGTGATAGCACAAAGAGGGAATGAGTAGAATAGAATAGAATGGTTTAGACTAGACTAGACTTGACTAGAGTAGAATGAATGGGAACTACCTGGGAGGTAGTACTGAATGGGAGGGAATGAACAGAGCAGAGCAAAATAGAATAGAATAGCATGGAACACAACAGAATAGAAAAGAATAGAATGGAAGACAAGAGAATAGAAAAGAATAGACTAGACTAGAAGTAACCAGGTTGGAAAAGACCTTTGAGATCTTGAAGTCACCGTGTGCAGAGAAGGGCAAGAAAGCTGGTGAGGGGTTTGCAGCACCAGCTCTATGAGGAGAATTTGAGGGAGATGGAGTTGATTAGCCTGGAGAAGAGGAGGCTCAGAGGAAACCCTGATAGACCTAAGAGAGAATGGATAGGATAGGATAGGATAGGATAGGATAGGATAGGATAGGATAGATAGAATAGAATAGAATAGAATAGAATAGAATAGAATAGAATAGAATAGAATAGAATAGACCAGGTTGGAAAAGTCCGTTGAGATCTTGAAGTGATCTTGTCCAGAGAAGGGGTTGAAAGCTGGTGAGGGGTTTGCAGCACCAGCCCTATGAGGAGAATCTGAGGGAGCTGGGGTTGATTAGCCTGGAGAAGAGGAGGCTCAGAGGAGCCCCTTATTGCTGCCTAGAACTGCCTGAAGTTGGGTTGTAACCAGGTGGGGGCTGGTGTCTCGTCCCAGGTAACCAGCACCAGGATAACAGCATAAGAAGCAATCCCTGTCCTTCAGCATGGTAGAGGAGGCAGAGGGGGAACCTCACTGCTCTTCACAGCTCCCTGAAAGGACATTGTGGAGAGGCTTGGGGTGGTCTCTTCTCACAGGTAATGAAGTGATAGTACGAAGAGGGAATGAATAGAATAGAATAGAATAGAACAGAACAGAATAGAACAGAATAGAATGGTTTAGACCAGACCAGACTTGACTAGACTAGAAGTAACCAGGTTGGAAAAGACCTTTGTGATCATGAAATCAACGTGTCCAGGGAAGGGCAAGATTGCTGGTGAGGGCTTCAGGGCAGAGGCCCTTGAGGAGAGACTGTGGGAGCTGAGGGTTCTTAGCTGAGAGAAGAGGAGGAGAATAAATCTGATGGGGATTGACTGAGGGAGTTGTGCTGATTATAGCCAGGTGGGCATTGGTGTCTTGTCCCAGGTAACCAGCACCAGGATAACAACACAAGAAGCAATCCCTGTCCTTCAGCATGGCCTTCCCCCAACCAGGTGCAGCTCAGCACTATCTAAGCTATTAGCACCCACTCCTTCATCTTCGAGTTCCCCAAGCCCAATACCCTGCTCAGCTCGGAGCAAGCCTTTGAGGATGCCAAGAAGAAGCTGGGTAAGAGCAGGGACCGGGGGAGTGGATGTGGGATGGGGCTCAGCATCACAAGCCAGGCTAGGCAGGCCTCCATCCATCTCACTTCCTCATTCTCCAAAGTTGTTTATTTTCCCATCTTCCAGCAAATACTGCCTGGACCCAGAGTTCCTCAAGGCCATCCCCACCATGAAGATGAGGAGCGGGATGCAGGCACTTGGTGCTGATGCCTGGGTTCAAACATCCAACAGGACCTGCAAGTCACTCCTGGAGGTGGTCAAGGCCAGGTTGGTTGAGGCCTTGAGCCACTTAGGCACCTCAATAGAGGAGAGTTGTGGAGGGGGTGGAGCTGGTGCAGAGGAGGGCAGGGAAGATGGAGAAGGGTCTGGAGAATAAATCTGATGGAGATCAACTGAGGGAGCTGTGGATGGTTAGTTTGGAGAAGAGGAGGCAGAGGGGGAACCACACTGCTCATCACAGCTCCCTGAAAGGACATTGTGGAGAGCTTGGGGGCGGTCTCTTCTCACAGGTTATGAAGTGATAGAACCAAGAGGGAATGAATAGAATAGAGTAGAGTAGACTAGACTAGAGCTAACCAGGTTGGAAAAGGCCTTTGAGATCATGAAGTCACTGTGCCCAGAGGCGGGGAAGAAATCTGGTGAGGGGTTTGGAACAGCAGCTCTATGAGGAGAATCTGAGGGAGCTGGGGTTGATTAGCTGAGAGAAGAGGAGGCTCAGAGGAGCCCCTTATTGCTGTCTAGAACTGCCCAAAGTTGGGTTGTAACCAGGTGGGCATTGATGTCTTGTCCCAGGTAACCAGCACCAGGATAGCAGCACAAGAAGCAATCCCTGTCCTTCAGCATGGCCTTCCCCCAACCAGGTGCAGCTCAGCACTACCTGAGCTGTTGGCACCCACTCCTTCGTCCTCGAGTTCCCCAAACCCAATGCCCTGCTCAGCTCGGAGCAAGCCTTTGAGGATGCCAGGAAGAAGCTGGGTAAGAGCAGGGAGTGGGGGAGTGGATGTGGCAGTGGGCTCAGCATCACAAGCCAGAATAGGCAAGGCCTCCATCCCTCCAGCACCATAGAGCACCAGCTCTATGAGGAGAATCTGAGGGAGCTGGGGTTGATTAGCCTAGAGAAGAGGAGGAGAATAAATCTGATGGGGATTGACTGAGGGAGCTGTGGATGGTTAGTTTGGAGAAGAGGAAGTGGAGGAGGGACCAAACTGCTCTTCACAGCTCCCTGAAAGCACATTGTGGAGAGGTTGGGGGTGGTTTCTTAAAGGTAATGAAGTGATAGAACCAAGAGGGAATGAACAGAATAGAGAGTAGAGTAGAGTAGAATAGAATAGAATAGAATAGAATAGACTAGACTAGACCAGGTTGGAAAAGACCTTGGAGATCTTGAAGTCATCTTGTCCAGAGACGGGGATGAAAGCTGGTGAGGGGTTTGGAGCACCAGCCCTATGAGGAGAATCTGAGGGAGCTGGGGTTGATTAGCCTGGGGAAGAGGAGGCTCAGAGGAAACCCTTATTGCTGTCCAGAACAACCTGAAGGGAGATTATAGCCAGGTGGGCATTGGTGTCTTCTCCCAGGTAACCAGCCCCAGGATAGCAGCACAAGAAGCAATCCCTGTCCTTCAGCATGGCCTTCCCCCAACCAGGTGCAGCTCAGCACTACCTAAGCTGTTGGCACCCACTCCTTCATCTTCGAGTTCCCCAAGCCCAATGCCCTGCTCAGCTCGGAGAAGCCTTTGAGGATGCCAAGAAGAAGCTGGGTAAGAGCAGGGACCGGGGGAGTGGATGTGGCAGTGGGCTCAGCATCACAAGCCAGGCTAGGCAGGCCTCCATCCATCTCACTTCCTCATACTCCAAAGTTGTTTTTTTCCCATCTTCCAGCAAAAACTGCCTGGACCCAGAGTTCCTCAAGGCCATCCCCACCATGAAGATGAGGAGCGGGATGCAGGCACTTGGTGCTGGTGCTTGGGTTCAAGCATCCTACAGGACCTGCAAGTCCCTCCCTGGAGGTGGTCAAGGCCAGGTTGGTTGAGGCCTTGAGCCACTTAGGCACCTCAATAGAGGAGAGATGTGGAGGTGCAGGAGCTGGTGCAGAGGAGGGCAGGGAAGCTGGGGAAGGGCCTGGAGAACAAATCTGATGGGGATCGACTGAGGGAGCTGTGGATGGTTAGTTTGGAGAAGAGGAGGCAGAGGGGGAACCTCACTGCTCTTCAAAGGACATTGTGGAGCTCCCTGTAAGGACATTGTGGAGAGCCTAGACCAGACTTGACTTGGGAAAAGACCTTTGAGATCATGAAATCAAGGTGTCCCGTCTCTTCTCTGACAGGTTATGAAGTGATAGAACCAAGAGGGAATGAATAGAATAGAGAGGTTGGGGGTGGTCTCTTCTCACAGGTTATGAAGTGATAGAACCAAGAGGGAATGAATAGAATAGAGTAGACTAGATTAGACTAGACTAGAACAGAGCTAACCAGGTTGGGAAAGACCTTTGAGATCATGAAGTCACCGTGTCCAGAGGAGGGCAAGAAATCTGGTGAGGGGTTTGGAACAGCAGCTCTATGAGGAGAATCTGAGGGAGCTGGGGTTGATTAGCCTGGAGAAGAGGAGGCTCAGAGGAAACCCTTATTGCTGTCTTGACCTGCCTGAAGGGAGATTATAGCCAGGTGGGCATTGATGTCTTCTCCCAGGTAACCAGCCCCAGGATAGCAGCACAAGAAGCAATCCCTGTCCTTCAGCATGGCCTTCCCCCAACCAGGTGCAGCTCAGCACTACCTAAGCTATTAGCACCCACTCCTTCATCTTCGAGTTCCCCAAGCCCAATACCCTGCTCAGCTCGGAGCAAGCCTTTGAGGATGCCAAGAAGAAGCTGGGTAAGAGCAGGGACCGGGGGAGTGGATGTGGCAGTGGGCTCAGCATCACAAGCCAGGCTAGGCAGGCCTCCATCCATCTCACTTCCTCATTCTCCAAAGTTGTTTTTTTTTCCAGCTTCCAGCAAAAACTGCCTGGACCCAGAGTTCCTCAAGGCCATCCCCACCATGAAGATGAGGAGCGGGATGCAGGCACTTGGTGCTGGTGCTTGGGTTCAAGCATCCTACAGGACCTGCAAGTCCCTCCCTGGAGGTGGTCAAGGCCAGGTTGGTTGAGGCCTTGAGCCACTTAGGCACCTCAATAGAGGAGAGTTGTGGAGGTGCAGGAGCCGGTGCAGAGGAGGGTAAGGAGGCTGGGGAAGGGCCTGGAGAATAAATCTGATGAAGAGCAACTGAAGGAGCTGTGGATGGTTAGTTTGGAGAAGAGGAGGCTGAGGGGAGACCTCATTGCTCTCTGAGGGTCTTTTCCAACCCAGATGTTTCTGTGATTCTGTCCCCCATTCCTTCCTCCTTCCTCCTCCTGCACAGATGAAGAGCTCCCCAGCTGCATGGAGGCCACTGTGGAGACCACGAGCTCAGAGGAAGAGCCAGAAGCTGGCTTCATGCCCATCACTGGCAGCTCTGGGCAGAGCCGGTGCGGCGAGAGCCCTGCGGTGGTGCGAGCCCTGCGCCGCTCGAGCCGCGGCTCCTTCACCCGGGGCAGCCTGGAGGACCTCCTCAGCCTGGACACTGAAGGCCATGAGAGCTCCATGTGGTTGGGCTGTGAGGATGTCTGGTGTGTATCCTCTGAGGACAGGCACAGAGAGTTGGGGCTGTTGCGGCTGAGTCTGGGGAAGTGAAGGCTCCGAGGAGACCTTCTTGTGGCCTTCCGGTATCTGAAGGGGGCTCCAAGAAACCTGGGGAGGGACTTTCTAGGGTGTCAGGGAGTGATAGGACTGGGAGGCTGGATCCAAGCTAGAGGAGGGGAGATTTAGATTAGACATTAGGAAGAAGTTCTTCCCCATGAGGGTGGTGAGAGAGTGGAACACGTTGCCCAGGGAGGTGGTGGAAGCCTCATGCCTGGAGGTTTTTAAGGCCAGGCTGGAGGTGGCTGTGAGCAGCCTGCTCTAGTGTGAGGTGTCCCTGCCCAAGGCGGGGGGGATGGAACTGGGTGATCCTTGAGGTCCCTTCCAACCCTGACAGTTCTATGATTCTGTGAATGGGAGAGAGGCTGTGGGGAGACCTAATAGTGACCTTACAGTATCTGAAGGCAGCTACAAGAAGGGTGGAGCGAGACTGCAAAGGCCTGCAGTGACAGGAGAAGAGGCAATGGCTTCAAACTGGAGCAGGGCAGATTTAGATTGGATGTTAGGAACAAGTTCTGCACCATGAGGGTGGTGGAACACTGGAACAGGTTGCCCTGGGAGATGGTTGAGGTCCCGTCCCTGGAGATATTCAAGGTGAGGCTGGACAGGGCCCTGGGCGACCTGAGCTAGTTGAGGATGTCCCTGCTAACTGCAGAGGGGGTTGAACTGCATGACCTTTGGAGGTCCCTTCCATCCCAGACCATTCTATGACACTTAATATGGGGTAGAGCCCCTCCCCACCCCCATCCCAGGTGAGCCTCCAGCTTTGCTCTTCTCCTGCAGCATCCACGTGTAGCAGTCCTCGGACAACATCCGTAACGGGAGAGCAGCGTGAAGATGCAACACGCTGCTGCTGTCATGTGCATCTTGTAAGTGATGAGCAAGAAGCTCTTTTGGCTCTAGGATCTGCCTAGCAGGGTGCTTCGGGGCGGGGGTGGGGGCAAGCAGGACTTTCACCCTGTTGATAGGGCAAGGGGCAAGGGATGTAAACTACAGCACAGGAGGCTGCACCTCAGGCCGAGGAGGAACTTCTTGATTGTGAGGGTGACAGAGCCCTGGCACAGGCTGCCCAGAGAGGTTGTGGAGTCTCCTTCTCTGGAGACTTCCAAGCCCCGTCTGGATGTGTTCCTGTGCAACCTGTGCTGGATTCTATGGTGCTGCTCTGGCAGGGGGGCTGGACTGGATGATCTCCAGAGGCCCCTCCCAAGCCCTAGCATCCTGTGGTCCTGTGATCCTGGGACTCTTCATCTGGTTGCCAACGAGTTCTTCTCCCTGCAGGTACCTGGATAACCAAGTTATTGTCTCCTTGGCCAATGGGGAGCCTGTTGTGTACCAATGGGAGGCAGGTGAGGCTGGGCTGGAGACATCCAAAGGTACTGGTGGGGTTAAAGGCAGCCCCAAAGGGATAGTTGTTGGGTGGGTGGCATGGGCAGCCCCTTGTTGAGGGATGCCTGAGGTGCTGGTGGCTTCCCTGCTTGCATAGTATCATAGAATCATACAATCATATTGGGTTGGAAGAGACCTTAAAGGTCATCTAGATCCAAGCCCCTGCCATGGGCAGGGACAGCTCCCACCAGCCCAGGTTGCTCGAGGCCTCATCCAACCTGGCCTTGAACACCTCCAGGGCTGGGGCAGGGAAGGGACAGCAGGTTGAGGGAGGTGATGCTCCCCCTCTAGTCCAGTCTGGTGAGACCACACCTGGAGCACTGTGTCCAGTTCCAGAGCCTCTATTCCAGGAAGGATCTGGAGGTGCTGGAAGGTGTCCAGAGAAGATCCACGAGGAGGAGCAGAGGGCTGGAGCTCCTCTTCTAAGAGGACAGCCTGAGGGAGTTGGGGCTGTGCAGTCTGGAGAAGAGAAGGCTCCGAGGAGACCTTCTTGTGGCCTTGCTGTATCTGAAGGAAAGGTGGGGAGGGACTTTTGAGGGTGTCAGGAAGTGGTAGGACTGGAGGGGATGAAGCAAAACTAGAAGTGGGTAGATTCAGATTGGATGTTAGGAAGAAGTTCTTCCCCAGGAGGGTGGTGAGAGCCTGGCACAGGTTGCCCAGGGAGGTGGTGGAAGCCTCATGCCTGGAGGTTTCTAAAGCCAGGCTGGAGGTGGCTGTGAGCAGCCTACTCTGGTGTGAGGTGTCCCTGCCCATGGCAGGGAGGATGGAACTGGCTGATCCTTGAGGTCCCTTCCAACCCTGACAATTCTATGATTCTATGACATCCCTTGAAGGGTTCTGGAGACCCAAAACTGGAGTCAGGTGGAGGTGTGCCTCCTCCTTCTGGTCCCTGCCTACCAGCTTGCATCCCCTGGTGTCTTCAGCTCATGTCCCCTTTTGCTGAGGACCTGGAGGTGGACATCTCCGCCCCCCACAACATGGGATGGTCCTAATGGCTTGGTGAAGATGGAGATTTCTTTGGCAGACTTTTGACTACCAACCCCACTCCCACCACCCTCACAGGCTGCTTCTGGGACCCCCAAAACTCCAAATGCCTGTCCCTGGGCTCCCCAGGGATCCTCATCACCAAGATGGTGGCAGTGGCCGGGAAGCTGTGGTGCGGCTGCCACAGCCAAGTCATCGTCCTCAGCACACCACCTTGGCACAAGAGGTACAGTGGGCAGCAGTGGGAGGTCTGGAGGGGTGGTGGTGACCATTAGTCTGTAGAAGAGAAGACTGAGAGGGGATTTGATAAATGTTTTTCAATACCTGAGGGCTGGGGGTCAAGAGGGAGGGGACAGGCTCTGCTCAGCTGCACCCTGGGCTAGAGAGGGGCAATGGGTGTAAACTGCAGCACAGGAGGTTCCACCTCAACATGAGGCAGAACCTGCTTAACTGTGAGGGTCACACAGCCCTGGCACAGGCTGCCCAGAGAGGCTGTGGAGTCTCCTTCTCTGGAGTCTTCCAAGCCCCATCTGGATGTGTTCCTGTGGGACCTGTGCTGGATTCTATGGTGCTGCTCTGGCAGCGGGGCTGGACTCGACGATCTTCAGAGGTCCCTTCCAACCCCTGGCCTCCTGGGAGCCTGTGATCCTGTGTTTGTTGGCATTGTGGTGGGTTGAAAGTTCCCCCCCCAACACTATATTTGCCAGACCAGCTCAGTTGGAAGCAAATGAAAAAGCTGATCTTTATTTTCCCGTTTTCCACCCAGCAGTGATTTGTTGACGTTTGACCGCTTTCTGTTCAAGATCTGTGGGGAAATTTTAAAGGCACAGCCTGAAACCCCCCCAGCAGCCTCACTGGCATGGCTGTGCCTCGTGTCACCTCGTGTCACTTGGTTGATGCTCAGGGCCTCACTTCTGCTCCACCACTGTCCAGCAACCGTGGCCATGATGCCATATTGCACCCCAGGCACTCCCAGACGTCTCTGGGCTTGGCTGTTGCCTCGCAAGGTTTTTCTTCTCTGGGTGCCTGCGCTCGGCTGGTGCCGAGTTGCCCGGCAGCGGCCTTTGGGGGAAGGAAAGTCCTCTTTTGCTTGCCTGTGTCTCATCAGCCATTTGCTCTAAGAGCTGTCAGGCTTTTGAATGAGCTCCAGGCTTTTGAATGGTTTACTGTAGAGGAGTGGGCCACAGAGTTCCACCTCCAGCCTGCCCCGCTTTGGATGTCTGACCTGGCTGCCAAGTTGCAGAGACATGCAGAGCAGTTGCCTCAGATTGGAGAGAAGTTGAGTGAGGGCATCACTGACTGGCATGCAGTCAGCACGGCCCTGCTTCAACTCCCCCAGAATGCAAGCCTAAATGTGAGCAGGCAGGAAAGTCAGGGGAGCCAACTGCACAAAGCCCTCCTGGAAAAGACAGAGGCTTTGGGGAAGGCAAAAAGAGCACTGAAGAGGACAAAGGAGGCAAAGGAGCTGGAAGCTCAGCAAAAGAAGCAAGAGGAAGAGGAAGCTGATGGCATGAAGAAGGCAGCAGTGCTGCAGCAACAAGTGGCTTTGTGCCTGTGTGAGCAGCAGCTGTTGTTGATGCTCCTGCCTTTTTCACAGGAGCCACAAGAGGCTGGCATGGCACTGGCAGCGGCGTCTGGAGGAGAACCCTACTCTCACCCTCTGCCTGGGGCTCGCTGGGGAGCGAGGGGAAATTCCTTGGAGCATCTTCCAGTGTGATTCCTCAGTCTTCAGGTGGGTTCAGAAGTATGGTTGGCTTTTGCCTGTGTTAGTGAAAGAGTGGGAGTCTTTGCCGTGTCGTTTGTGGCCAGGTGGAGTGGGAGCAAAGAAGCTGCCTGCTTCTCCTGATGAGGCCAAGGCAGTTCCTGTGAGGTAGAAAAGGTGTAGGGTCTAAGGGTCAGCAGATGCCAGTTGGGGGTGTGCCTGGGTTGGTTTGTTTGGAGCCTCTGGACTTTCTTTCCTGGGCTTTAGCAAGCCAGTGGACAGTCATGGAAAATGGTCTTTCTTCCTCTCTGTGTGTCCCTTTCACCCTTTGTTTCCTCTGGAGGGCTTTCATGTCTCCACAGCTTGACAGTGTCCTGTCATGGCCGATGGCTGTGCATGGACATCTCCTGGGCTGGGTCTGCTGCTGTAGAACTAACTCTGGATTTTGCTTTGTCTCTCCCAGCCACTCGTGACAACACAACCAGATGTGCGTGGGCTTCTGCCTGGACATCTCCTGCTCTTTCACCACTGGGAACTGATGTTTAGTTTTTATCTATTGGCACTGATGTCATTTTGATTTGAGCTGACTACAGGTTGTCAGCCACAATAAACTATTTTACCCTGAGAGGAGGTGGCTGTGTGTTTCCATCGACATCCCAGGAGACTAAACCAGTCCTGCTGCTGGAGACACCTGGGTATCCCCGGCAGGAAATCCAGCTCCTATTCCCCTGCTCTCAGAATGAGGCTCAAGCTCTCCTTCTTCTGGCGTGGTTTGGTGCTGTTGTTCTGGTGGTGTGGTTTGGTTTTTTGGCTTTAGTGGTGTGGTCCTGGTGGTGTGGTTTAACATTGTGGCTTGTGGAGAGGGTCCGGTGGAGTGGTTTGGTGGTGAGTTTTTTGTGTTGTGGTTCTTGTGGTGAGATTCTGGTGGTGTGGGTCTAGCCTAATGGTGTAGGTCTGGTGGGGTGGGAGTGGGAGGAGTGGTAGTGGTGGCTGTGGTGGTGGCAGAGCCCGCAGCAAGCTGCCCGTGTGCTGCTGCCGATCACCACGCAGAGGGTCCTGAGGTTCCTGCGGCGCAGGACGGCCCGGGTGAGCCCCATGCCCTGTGGGAGCGGCAGAGATGAGCTGCAGCCTGAGGGCCAGGAGCATGCCAGCAGCAGCCAGCAGAAGCAGCGCAGGTAGTGGGGCTGGGGCAGAGGCTCACACTGTCTTCGCTGCAGGGGGAAGACAGGACATCTCACACAGCAGATTTGCCCCCAGCAGGGCTGTATTCCCTAAGAAAAGGTAGAAAAGGGGTCAAAAAAAGGCCATGAATTCCCAAGCCTAGTGGTTCAGCCACCTCTGCCAGGCACAGCCCTTGGACGTTCAACCACCTTTAGGCCCATGAGACGTCGCACATCAGGCGACATCCAGGAGGTCACCTCCACAATGTTCAGACCTTTGAAGCCACCAGCAGTCTCCAAAGCCTTGATAAAAAGACACCCAAACCAACCAGATTTGGCATCAAGGAACACATCTGAGCTAGTGGCAATGGTCGAGGCTCTGCTTTCCTCTTCTGCAGCTGAGGAAACCCAGCTTGCACAAACCCGGTCACAGCAGTTCACCATTTCCTCTCATAACCCCCAGCAAATGCTCCCTGGCCTCCCTTCCCCTTGACCTCCCTCCACCAGTGACACAACCTCCTTTAAAGCCAAGCCTGTCCTGGGCTACAGCCCTGGATTCTGCCCTTCTGCTCTGCTCTGCCTGAGACCCCAGCTGCAGTGCTGGCTCCTCTGGGGGTCTCGGCTGATGAGGAAAAGGCTGAGGTATGTAATAACTTCTTTACCTCAGTCTTCACTGCAAGGGCCTCTAGCCACACTCCTGATGTTATGGAAGTCAAAGCCAGGGACGGGGAGGAAGAACTGCCCATTGTGTGCAGATCAGGTTCGTGATCATCTGAAGAACCTAAAAGTGTTCTGCAGTGCCCGGCAGGATACACCCACGCTGGCAGATGAGGTTGCTAAACCCCTCTCTATTATATTTCAAAAGTCATGGCAATCTGGTGAAGTCCCCACAGACTGGAAAAGGGGAAACATTGCCCCCATCTTCAAAAAGGGTAAGAAGGAGGAGCAGGGAACTACAGGCCAGTCAGTCTCACCTCTGTGCCTGGAAAGATCATGGAGCAGATCCTCCTGGAGTCACTACTCGCTCAAAAGAATAGTGAAGAGGTGATTGGGAACAGTCAGCATGGCTTTGCCAAGGGCAAATCCTGCCTGACCAACCTGGTGGCCTTCTATGAGCAGGTGACAAAATTAATAGATGAGGGGCGAGCAACTGATGTCATTTACCTGGACCTGAGCAAAGCCTTCGACACTGTCCCGCACCACATCCTGGTCTCCAGACTGGTGACACATGGGTTTGATGGGTGGACCACTAGATGGATAAGGAACTGGCTTGATGGCCGCACCCAAAGAGTGACTGTCAATGGGTCCATGTCCCAGTGGAGGCCAGTGACAAGCGGAGTCCCTCAGGGATCAGTCCTGGGACCTGTCTTGTTCAACATCTTTGTGGGTGACATGGACAGTGGCATTGAGTGCACCCTCAGCAAGTTTGCTGATGACACCAAGCTGTGTGGTGCAGCAGACACGCTGGAGGGAAGGGAGGCCATCCAGAGGGACCTTGACAGGCTGGAGAGGTGGGCACAAGCCAACCTCACGAAGTTCAATAAGAGCAAGTGCAGGGTCCTGCATCTGGGTCGAGGCAATCCCAGGCACAAATCCAGGCTGGGCAGTGACTGGCTGGAAAGTAGCCCTGAGGAGAGAGACTTGGGGGTGCTGGTGGACAAAAAGCTCAACATGAGCTCTCAATGTGCACTTGCAGCCCGCAAAGCCAATCAGCTCCTGGGCTGCATCAGGAGAAATGTGGCTAGCAGGTCGAGGGAGGTGATCCTCCCCCTCTACTCAGCCCTGGTGACACCCCATCTGGAGTACTGTGTCCAGTTCTGGAGCCCCTATTACAAGAGGGATGTGGAGGTGCTGGAACGTGTCCAGAGAAGGGCCACGAGGATGATCAGAGGGCTGGAGCACCTCTCCTATGAGGACAGACTGAAGGAGTTGGGGCTGTTCAGTCTGCAGAAGAGAAGGCTCCCAGGTGACCTAATTGTGGCCTTCCAGTATCTGAAGGCGGCCTACAGGAAGGCTGGGGAAGGACTTCTCAGGATGTCAGGTAGTGATAGGACTAGGGGGAATGGAATGAAGCTGGAGGTGGGGAGATTCAGGCTGGAGGTGAGGAGGAGGTTCTTCACCATGAGAGTGGTGAGACCCTGGAATGGGTTGTCCAGGGAGGTGGTCGAGGCCCCGTCCCTGGGGGTGTTTAAGAGCAGGCTGGATGAGGCTCTGTCCAGCCTGATCTAGTGTGGGGTTTCCCTGCCCATGGCAGGGGGGTTGGAACTAGATGATCCTTGTGGTCCCTTCCAACCCTGAATGAAACTATGAAACTATGGAGTAGGCCATGAAGGTGATCAGAGGCTGTTCCATGGCAGCATTAGCCTCAGA
This sequence comes from Melanerpes aurifrons, assembly GCA_011125475.1. NCBI lineage: Eukaryota > Metazoa > Chordata > Aves > Piciformes > Picidae > Melanerpes > Melanerpes aurifrons. The sequence goes on along the minus strand of WWNC01000014.1, from coordinate 35,539 downwards.
AATCTCTTTGCCTTCCTGCAGCGCTGCTTCCTACGTGCCAATACAGGGCAGTGGCTGCCCTGCAGCTCCAAAGGGAGACCTCCAGCTCCTTCCTTAGCAGCACCAGTGCCAAGAGCTGCAAAGTGCTCTCCACCAGGCCTGGATCTCCTCGGCTGTGACACCCCTCAGCTGGGATGAGTCAGTAACTGCTGCCACTTATACAGGGACCTGTGGAGGCTGCTCCAGAGGAGAAGACAGGAATGAGTTGAGGACTACTGTGTGGACAGGCTGAGAGTTGGGTTGTTCAGGCTGGTGAAAGCTATGGGGAAAGGCTCCTGAGGAGCCCCCCCCAAAATGGCGGAACACCGACGGTGCAGGGCGTGCCGGAAGGGATGCCGAGGTGTGGGGGGATGCTCTGAGAGGCATCGGCAGGGCTCCAGGGACAGCGCAAAGGGCCGAGGAAGGAGCTGGGTTGAGCCACTGGCCTCTGCTGCTGGCCTCAGCCAGGGTCCTGCTGATGTCAGCAGCTGGGTTCCTGAATTGTGGCACCTTGGCAGCCGTCTGTGTACTCGGTACCTGGCGGTGCTGAGTGTGCTAGGCGAGTGCGTTGGTGGTGTGCTTTGGTGGTTTGGTTCTTCTGGTGTGGTTCTGGGACTGTGGTTTTGGTTGTTTGGGTTCGGAGGAGTGGTTTGGGGTCTTTGGGTTCGGTGAAGTGGTTCTGGTCTTTGGGTTTTGGTGGAGTGGTTCTGGTTCTTTGGGTTTGGTGGAGTGGTTCTGGTTCTTTGGGTTTGGCGGAGTGGTTGTGGTCTTTGGGTTCGGTGGAGTGGTTCTGGTCTTTGGGTTTGGTGGAGTGGTTCTGGTCTTTGGGTTTGGTGGAGTGGTTCTGGTTCTTTGGGTTTGGTGGAGTGGTTCTGGTTCTTTGGGTTTGGTGGAGTGGTTGTGGTCTTTGGGTTCGGTGGAGTGGTTCTGGTTCTTTGGGTTTGGTGGAGTGGTTCTGGTTGTTTGGGTTTGGTGGAGTGGTTTTGGTGGTGTGGGTCTGGTGGAGTGGTTTTGGTGGTGTGGGTTTGGTGGCTTTGGTGCTGTAGGTGTGGTGGTGAGTTGGTGGCGGTGTGTTTTTGGTGGAGTGGTTCAGGTGTTTGGGTTTGGTTGTGTGGTTCTGGAGGTGTGGTTTGGTGGAGAGGTCCTAGTGGTGTGGTTTGGTGGAGTGGTTGTGATTTAGTGGTGGTGGTGAGGTTTGTTCTGCGTGGGTCTGGTGGTGTGGGAGTGGGAGGAGTGGTAGTGGTGGCTGTGGTGGTGGCAGAGCCCGCAGCAAGCTGCCCGTGTGCTGCTGCCGATCACCATGAAGAGGGTCCTGAGGTTCCTGCGGCGCAGGACGGCCCGGGTGAGCCCCATGCCCTGTGGGAGCGGCAGAGACGAGCTGCAGCCTGAGGGCCAGGAGCATGCCAGCAGCAGCCAGCACAAGCAGCGCAGGTAGTGGGGCTGGGGCAGAGGCAGGCAGGCGCTGGGTGGGAGCCTCCTGGGCTCTCGTCCTGCCCCGCGGCTTGTGGCTCCTCCTCCTCTGCAGGAGGTCCCTCTGGGCCGGGCGGGTGAGAAGGGTCTGTGAGCAGGGCCGTGGTCGGGCCTCGACGGGGCTGTGTTTTCTCTCTTGACAGCTGCAGAGCACGGGCTGTGGAGCCCCGGGAGCAGGGGAAGAGGGCAGAGGTTGCTCCGAGCTGGGCTCTGTGTGCAGCGGGAGCTGCTGGAGAGACGGAGGCTGCCCCTGCTGTGAGCGCAGCAGGCAGCGCTGTGCAGCCGCAAGGAGGCCGTGGGGACGAGGCTGTCAGATGCCCTTTCGGTAGGTTGCTGTGGAGCTGGGAGACCGGGAAGGGTGGTGTGGGGGTGCTGATGATGCTGGGCAAAGATGCTCTGCTAGGCACGGTCCAAGGAGAGCAGGATTCTGTAGACACTGCTTCCTTTGGGGCTGGTTCCTGAGCACCTGGCGACATCTCCCTGGCATGTGGGACAGGTCTGTGTGCTCCAGGAAACCACATTCCCAAGCTGGAAACCAGCTGCGTGTTGGTAGGGGGCTGGCTGGGATCTCAAGGCTTTGCGGTGTGTGTGTCTGCTAAGGGTGTCTCTGGAAGCCAGGTGATTGGGAAGGCACTGGGGGCATCATGGGGCTGTCCAAGCTCACTCTGATTCCCAAACTACATGGTTTTCCTGTAGAGGAGTGGGCCACAGAGCTCCACCCGCACCGTGCCCAGCTGTGGATGTCTGACCAGGCTGCCAAGTTGCAGAGACATGTAGAGCAGTTGTCTCAGATTGAAGAGAAGTTGAGTGAGCGCATCATGGACAGGAATGCAGTCAGCAAGGGCCTGCTTGAACTCCCTGAGGAGAATGTAAACATAAATGTGAGCAGGCTGGAAGGTGAGGTGAGCCAACTGCATAAAGCACTCCAGGAAAAGACAGAGGCTTTGGGGAAGGCAAAAAGAGCGCTGAAGAGGATGGCGAAGGAGCTGGAAGCTCAGCAAAAGAAGCAAGAGGAAGAGCAAGCTGATAGGATGAAGAAGGCAGCAGTGCTGCAGCACCAAGTGGCTCAGCTGCAAGAGGAGAACCTCTCCCTCCGCCAGCAGCTGAGCCACTTGCAGCAGGGTGGCCAAGAAGGCCAGGTGAGCGATGCCTTTCCGTGTGAGGCCGAGAGAGTAGATGAAGAGGAGAGGGGAGCACTGCCCAGATTTGTTGTGGGGGTGGTGGTGCTGCAGAAGGTTTGGGCAAGCCTTGAGACACACTGCTGCCTCTGTGCGTGTGTGTCTGTGTATCTCCTGTCAGCGCACTGGGCTCATGCAGAGCATTTGACACTGTCCCACACAGCATCCTTGTCTGTAGAGTGAAGAGACCTGGCTTTCTAGGGGCGGCCCAGTGGGTGGGGAAGGAATTGTCTAGACAGTCAGACTGCAGAGCTGCGGTCAGTGGTTGGTGTCTGGGAGGCGCTGGTCATGCGCACTTGCAGCGCAGAGAGCCAGTGGCATCCTGGAGTGCACCAGAAGCAGTGTGGGCAGCAGCAGCGGGTGAAGGGAAAGGATTCTGCCAGCACAAATCAGACATGGAGCTGCTCAAGCAGCTCCAGGGGAGGCCCACAAAGATGATTGGGGCTGCAGCTGTACCCCTGGGAGGACAGGCTGAGACGGTTCTTGATGTGCCTGGATAGAGACACCTTCATTAATAAGCAATGACATTTCTTGTTTCCCTAGAGAAGAGGGGGACAGCTGCCAGGACACCCTGAGCCTGCCCTCAGTCGCCTGCAGCTAACAGAAACCTCCAGTGCTTCTGCCTGTGCCTGCAGTGACCTGAAAGAAGAGCTGAAGGAAGATAGGGACAAGGTATGCAAAGTCTCTGAGGGGCAAAGCAGTAGCCTGGGGGCAGCATCTGGGTGGGTAGGAGTGAGGCAGCTATGCTCTTTGGAGCCTCACTTCTGCTCCACCACTGTCCAGCAGCCATGGCCATGATGCCATATTGCACCCCAGGCACTCCCAGACGTCTCTGGGCTTGGCTGTTCCCTCACAAGGTTTTTCCTCTCTGGGTGCCTGCGCTCGGCTGGTGCCGAGTTGCCCGGCAGCGGCCTTTGGGGGAAGGAAAGTCCTCTTTTGCTTGCCTGTGTCTCATCAGCCATTTGCTCTAAGAGCTGTCAGGCTTCTGAATGGCCAAGAAGGACAGGTGAGTGACAGTAGGCATCAGACCCCTGTGCCTAAGGCAGGCTGCTTTTTCCCCACTTCAGATAGGCAAATTGACCGTGGAGCTGCAGCTGGAGTCCCAGGCACGCCAGCAGCTCGCAGCCAGGAATCAGGAGCTGCAGTTGGAGTCCCAGGCACGCCAGCAGCTCGCAGCCAGGAATCAGGAGCTGCAAGGGCTGCTTGTGACTCTTGAAAGGAAGCAGTGTGAGCAGAAGGCACAGGCACGGAGAAGAGAGATGGAGCTTATGAAGAAGACTGAGCAGGTGAGTTACGTTCCCGTGGGATGTGTGTGGCTGTGGCCCCATCTGTGAGGTGTCTTCTCTTGGGCATCTGCTTTCTTGGGCAGCCTGGTGGCTTTGGTGCCATGGAGGGAAGCTGTAAAAGGCTACCTCTTCTCTTTTAGTTGGAGGCATCTGCAGGCAATGCCCTGAAACTGCTTGAAGCCTCCAGCTCCTTAAAGATTCTAAAGCTGGAGCAGAAGAGTCAAGCTCTGGAGCAGGAGCTGGAGAGGGCCCGGAGAAGGCAGAAGGAGACCGAGCGGCAACTGGCCTTTGAGAAGACAGCTAAAGAGTTCTTTATGGAGTTTTATCAGATGAGCGAGAAAACCATCAGCAGCCTGCAAGTGGATTTAGAACTGTAAGGGCAAATGTTTTCTCTTTGTGCCCACACAAGACACTGGGAACAGTTCTCTTGACAACCCCTGAGGTACCAGAGCTCCTCAGGCCCATCCGGGGGATGCTGCAGCCAGTTTCTTGTCAGCATTTGCTGTAGGCCTCTCGTCTTCCCGCACGTAGGGTGGGAAAGAGGAGCTCCCTTTCTGCTGCTGTTGTCCTCCCTCTTGGGACAGACAGGCTGGAAAAGGCAGAGGGGACAGAAGAGGAGCCTGTGAGGCAAAACGTCCTCTCTCAGCTGCTGTGCTGACGGTGCATGGCCAGGCTGAGTATGCACTGGGAGGAGAGCAGGAGCCAGGGTCCTCTCCACCTTCTAGCAAAGGTCCCCCAAAGCCAGAGCACAGGTCACTCGGATGCCTAAGCAGCAAGACATGGTGGGGGGCGCTCAGAAGTCTCTGTTCCTAAGTTTAAGAGCAAAATCTCCCACTTGGGGGACAGCTTTGTGCCTGTGTGAGCAGCAGCTGTTGTTGATGCTCCTGCCTTTTTCACAGGAGCGACAAGAGGCTGGCATGGCACTGGCAGCGGCGTCTGGAGGAGAACCCTACTCTCACCCCCTGCCTGGGGCTTGCTGGGGAGCGAGGGGAAATTCCTTGGAGCATCTTCCAGTGTGATTCCTCAGTCTTCAGGTGGGTTCAGAAGTATGGTTGGCTTTTGCCTGTGTTAGTGAAAGAGTGGGAGTCTTTGCCGTGTCATTTGTGGCCAGGTGGAGGGGGAGCAAAGAAGCTGCCTGCTTCTCCTGATGAGGCCAAGGCAGTTCCTGTGAGGTAGAAAAGGTGTAGGGTCTAAGGGTCAGCAGATGGCATTTGGGAGTTGTGTGTGTTGTGGGCCCCCTTTCGGAACATCCCAGGTGTGGCCTGTGCAGTGGCATGCGGGCCGGCACCCAGCCTAAACCACCACACGTACCCAGCTCTTGGGACCATCATCTCCTTTGCTAGGGTCAGCAGAGGCCCTCTGCACCCAAAACATTTGGGCTGTCACATCCAGGGTCTCTGGAGAAGCCACACCATCCAAACCCTTGAGGTGTCTCTGAAGCCAAGGCCTTTGGAGCATTTCCGCGCCCAGAGCTTTTGGGGGATCTCACGCCTAGGGTCTCTGGGGCATGGTTTTACTCCATACTTTTGGGGTGTCTCACAGCCCTCAGGGTCTGTGGAGCATCTCACACGCAACACTTTTGGGGCATGTCTACATTCAGAGTCTTTGGAGCATCTCTGCACCCCACGCTTTTGGGGTGTCTTAGAGCCTGTGCTCTGGAGCATCTTACCCCTAGGCTGCTCTGCCCTTGGGTGCTGCACTCAAGGTGGGTCTCCAAGCCTCAGCACCAAGACCCCGACCCACCTGCTTCCCCAGGGCTGACAAACCATCCCCTCCCTCACCCCCTCTCCATCCCGCTCCAGCACCCCGCGAATCCCCTGGCTAGGGGTCCGCATCCCGGCGCCGGGGTGCTGGGGCGGGAGGTGAATTCCTAGGGGAGCGCTCCGAGCCAAGGCGCCCGCGGAGAGCCGGAGGGCGTCGGGCCCGACCCATGTAGGGCTGTGAGCTCCGGGGCGGGCTGCTGGCGCTGCCGAGGAGGAAAGCAGGCAGTGTCTGCACGCTCGGTGTCACGTACTTCCTAATCCTCCCGGATTCCTCCATCGGGCTGGAGCGGGAGCAGAGGGGGGAGCTGGAGGCCAGCCGGCCGCCTCCCGGACCTCGCAGCCCCCCCGGGCGAGCCACCGACGGCCACTAGGTTGCTCCTGTCCGTCGTGCCGTCGTGTCACCACCCCCCACCCCGCCCCCCAAAACCTCATCTTGTCCTTCTGTCCCCCCTTCCTTCCCGGGTGGGACACGAGGAAACACGTCATCATGACGCTGCTGGACACCCAGCAGTCCTACGTGGAGTCCTTGCGCACCTTGATGCAGGTAAGGTGGCAGGGCCGGGGGAGGTGACTCCCTCCCCTCCCCTTGCCTCGCCTCCCCCCGCCCCAAATGCCTCGTGGTGTGTAGCCCTCCCTTGCTTGGCCCCGTCCCCCCATCCCCCCCAAGTCGCAGCCCTCAAGCTGTGGGTCCCCTGCCAGCACCAAGGTGGCAAAGGAGTGGGTTGGGAAGGGGTGGCAGCGCGGGCTGGTGGGGGGCGGTGGGCATCAGGGTGGCAGTGGTGGCAGTAGTGGGGTGTAGGGGTCACATCTGTCCCCCCCAAATGAAGCCTGGAACGTTCCTGGTGGGTTGTCACCTGGCAGGTGGTGTGTCCACAAGCCCCTTCCAGTGCTTGACGCCAGCCCCCTCCCAAAGCTCTCTTCGGCAACCTCATCTCCTGGTTGCTGATGACCCTGCCATGGTGGGAGACCCTTTACACCCCCAGTACCCATGCCCCCCCCCCCCATTCTCTGCTCAACTTTACCCTCTTCAGCCATGGGCTGAGGCTTCTTCTCCAGTCCTGGGTTGTACTTTGTTTTCACTAAGCTGGTTCCAAAGCTCCCCCTGGAGCAACCTGGCCCCAGGGCCCACCCCACGTTTGAGATGTTAATGAAGGTGTTTCAGGTCGATGGTGATCAGTGCCCTGGAGACTTAGGTCAGGCTTGGCTTAGGTGTGGGTTGTCCAACCACATGTCTGCAGGTGGAAACACCTGCAGAGAAAGCAGTGTCTGCAGGACATCTGCTGGGCATGGCCCTGAGGACCTCAATCCCAACACCCAGCCAGGCTTTTCCCATGGTGGACCCAGAGATGCTCTACCAGATGTTGTTGCAGGAGGGAAGGACCCTTTGAGGCTGCTCCTAGTGCAGATGTTGGCTTGGGGGTGCAAGAGGACCCCAGCTCTGGGGCTTATCCAGGCAGGGTTTAGGGTCTGGTGGTGCCCCTGATGATCTTGGCGTGGGTGGAGGCTGTCCCTTGGGCTGTGCCCTCCTCTGAGGTGGGACAGGAGGCTGGTTGGAGGGGACAACCATGCTGGGGGTCAGTGGTTCCCCACTGGAGGGACTGGGTGGGCATGAATGGAGGCCATGGTGGGCATGAATGGAAGGCCCAAACCCTTGCCCATGGGATATGTCCTGGCACGGTGCAACCAGGGGGATCTGGCTTTCTGGGGAGAGAGTCACAGGGCTCCAGATGCCCCCAGCTCCCCATCTCAGCTGGCACCAGGTGCTTGGATCCATCATGGTGTGGCCTGGTGGCGCGTAGCATGGTGACTACCGAGGGCAAGGACTACCTTGGAGCATGGTCTTCCATCCAAGCCAGATGGTACATGAGCAAGCCCTGCCTGCTCTCCCTGTGTGCTGAGGTGGAAGCTGTCTCTGTGCTCTTCTTCCCCATCTGCTCCTTGCTCCCCTAGTTTCATAGTGGGTGGGATGTGTGGCACAGCCCAGCCCTTCTCCTGATGGAGGAGCTGGGCCACCGTAGGGCAGGTGAAGTGGGTTAGGGGCCTCAGGAAGGGTTTGGCTCTTCTGACTTGGGTCTCCATGAGATATCTACCATCAGCTTGAGGAACCTCATCCTTGGGGTGGAGGTTTGCCAGCTTGGATGGAGATGTTTGAAGCCACTCCAGGTGGGTCCTGTCCTCACTGATCATCTCCATGATCCTTCCAGCATCCTTGAAGGGCACTGGCATGTCGTACAGGTCAGGCTGGGGAGGTGTCAAGGAGGTTCAGAAGACTTTCCTCGTCCTGCATTCCTTGCAGATTGCTGAGGGCACCATCCCTGCCCTTCCCATGGGAAAGAGCTTTCCCAGCAGAGCTTCCCACCCAGCCTTGCAGAGGACCTGCTTTTCCTGCTAGCTCTGAGCCATTGCCCAAGAGAGGCTGCTGGGTGAAGTGGTTCAGGGTTTGATCCACAGCATCTACCCTGCTGGATCCAAACATCCTAAATCCCACCAGGAATGCACCAGATGTGGCCCCCAAGGTCGTGCTGCCATGACTTCCCAGCTGGGTCAGGCTGTGCTGAGGGCTCCAGACCTGCACACAGCACTCCAGGTGAGGTCTCCCCAGAGCAGAGCAAAGTGGCAGAATCCCCTCTCTGGCTCTGCTGCCAACGCTGCTTTGGATGCAGCCCAGGCTGCCCTTGGCCTTCTGTGCTGCAAGCTCACACTGCCTGCTCCTGGCCAGCTTCTCCCCCGCCAGCACCTCCAGGTCCTTTCCCTCGGGGCTGCTTTCTCTGCCCTCCTCCCCCAGTCTGTATTGATAGTGAGGATTGTTCCAGCCCAGGGGCAGAGCCCTGCACTTGCTCTTGTGGAACCTCCTGACGTTCACCTGGGCTTCACCTCTCCAGCCTGTCCAGGCCCCTCTGGATGCCATCCTGTCCCTCTGGTGGATCCACAGCCCCACTCAGCTTGGTGCCACCTGCACACTGCTGATGGTGCCTCAATCTCCCTCTCTCTGTCATTGATCAAAAAATTGAAAGAGCACAGGTCCCAGTACAGACCCCTGAGGGACACCACTTGGCACTGATGATCTAAGTCCAACCCCTCTGCCATGGGCAGGGACATCTTCCAGTAGATCAGGCTCTGCAAAGCACCATCCAACCTCTCCTTGAACACTTGCAGTGATCCATTTGAGGCATCCATGCAAGGTGCTGATGATCTCTCAGGAGCTGGTGGCCCCTTGGGAGGTTACAAAGACCACGCTGGTGGTGGCCAAAGCTGCAAACCTGGTTTCTTTGGCAAACCTCTCCTGCATGGAGCTGGTTTCCATCCCCAGCGGCCAGGGCAGCACAGTTGGGGCTTGCTTGGGGGTGCCATGGCATCGCTGATGGGGAGGAGTAACAGCAGGCACCAGGACAGGTTAGAGGCTGCCCTGCTGGAGAGCAGCTCCATGGAGAAAGACCTTGGAGTGCTGGTGGGCAGCAAGTGCTGCAGGGGACAGCAATGTGCCCTTGTGGCCAAGAGAGCCAATGGGATCCTCGGGTGCAGCAAGAGAAGTGTGGCCAGCAGGGCCAGGGAGGTTCTTCTGCTCTTCTGCTCTGCCCTGGGGAGACCACAGCTGCAATCCTGGGTCCAGTTCTGGGCTCCCCAGTGCAAGAGAGACAGAGACCTGATGGAGAGAATCCAACAGAGAGCCACAAGGGCACTTGAGCAGGGATGGATGGGTGTAAGAATGGAGAGATGGATGGATTGGTGGACAGAAGGATGGATGGATGGGTGGATGGATGGATGGATGGATGGAAGGATGGAAGGAAGGATGGACAGAAGAATGTAATGATGGATGGATGAATGGATGGGTGGGTGGGTGGATGGATGGAAGGATGGACAGAAGAATGGAATGATGGATGGATGCATGGATGGATGCATGGATGGATAGACAAGATAGAAGAGTGGATGGGTTGGTGGGTGGGTGGGTGGGTGGATGGATGGATGGATGGACAGAAGGATGGACAGGTGGATGGATGACAGAAGGATGTGGACAATATAAAATTCCCCAAGTGTGGGGGAAGACAAGATGAGTTTGGGAGCAGTCAGGGAAGAACCTAGAGGTACCCTGGGTTGGGGGTGGATAGGGAGGCTCCAGGTGAAACCTGTGGAGGTCCTACTGTGCCCATGCCTGATGTTCCCATGGCCTTGGTGCTTCCCTGTGAGTGGACCTCTGTGACTTTGCCTTTGTGGGCATGGCACCCATGTCCCCATCCTACTTCAGGCCAAAGCCACGCCTGGGGAAAGTGAGGCTGGGTTGCACTTCCAGTAGTGGCAGGGGCTGGGTACTAACCCCTTAGTGCCTCCTGCTGCTCTGCAGAAGGCAGTGGGTGGGAAGAAGGAGAGCTCCTTCTTCCTCTTCACCGACCTGCTGGTCTGCACCCCCCTGAAGCGCAAGGCGTGGTCCCTCCGCCGCATCTCCATGAGCCTGTGAGTGCCACCTGGGGAAGGGAGGGCACCCACCAGCTCCTTAGGGTGGTCCTCACCTCTTGGGATGGACTTTGAAGGCGTTTGGGATGTGAGTGCAGCTCAGCCAAGCCTCCCTCTGCTTCCCAGGCACACGTCGGCCAGCGTGATCGACACCGCCAGCAAGGACAAACCGCTCTGGAAGCTGCCCCTGGAGGAAGTGGGACATTGTCAAAGGTCTGCCCCTGCCTGCTGGAGTGTCCCATCCCAGCATAAACCCAGTGCTCAGAGATCACCAACCCCAAAGCCAGAGGAGGATTGGGGCAGGCTCTGAAGGATGCCTGGGGATGGATGAGGGCAGTGTTGTGTGGTGGCCATGACGCTGGCCCCTGGCACCCTTACCAGGATGTCCTCTGGGAGAGAGAGAACCTCTGAAAGGGCTGAAGGCCACGAGTGTGCACTCAGACCCCAAGATCCCACCAGCCTGAAAGCCAAAGTGGGGTTGGACAGCTTCTGAAGGATGCAGTGGGATGGATGGGGCCATAACCAGGCATGTGGCTGGTTGTAGCCCATCCCTGAGACCTGAAATGTTGTCCCCCTCCTCAGAGCCTGCATGATGTGACCAAGGACCAGATGGCTGCCATATATCGGGAGCTGGAGGAGAAGCAAACTCTGTCCTTCACCATGACCTTCCCCCCAGTGAGGTGGAGCTCAGCACCACCAAATCTGATGGTAGTGAGGCCATTATCTTCGGGTTTCCCAAGCCTGATGCCCAGCTCAGCTCGGAGCAAGTCTTTGAGGGTGCCAGGAAGCAGCTGGGTAAGAGCAGGGAGTGGGGGAGTGGATGTGGCAGTGGGCTCAGCATCACAAGCCAGGATAGGCAAGGCCTCCATCCCTGCAGCACCATAGAGCACCAGCCCTATGAGGAGAATCTGAGGGAGCTGGGGTTGATTAGCCTGGAGAAGAGGAGGCTCAGAGGAAACCCTTATTGCTGTCTTGACCTGCCTGAAGGGAGATTATAGCCAGGTGGGCATTGGTGTCTTCTCCCAGGTAACCAGCCCCAGGATAGCAGCACAAGAAGCAATCCCTGTCCTTCAGCATGGCCTTCCCCCAACCAGGTGCAGCTCAGCACTACCTAAGCTGTTGGCACCCACTCCTTCATCTTCGAGTTCCCCAAGCCCAATGCCCTGCTCAGCTCGGAGCAAGCCTTTGAGGATGCCAAGAAGAAGCTGGGTAAGAGCAGGGACCAGGGGAGTGGATGTGGCAGTGGGCTCAGCATCACAAGCCAGGCTAGGCAGGCCTCCATCCATCTCACTTCCTCATTCTCCAAAGTTGTTTTTTTCCCAGCTTCCAGCAAAAACTGCCTGGACCCAGAGTTCCTCAAGGCCATCCCCACCATGAAGATGAGGAGCGGGATGCAGGCACTTGGTGCTGGTGCTTGGGTTCAAGCATCCTACAGGACCTGCAAGTCCCTCCCTGGAGGTGGTCAAGGCCAGGTTGGTCGAGGCCTTGAGCCACTTAGGCACCTCAATAGAGGAGAGATGTGGAGGGGGTGGAGCTGGTGCAGAGGAGGGCAGGGGAGCTGGGGAAGGGCCTGGAGAACAAATCTGATGGGGATGGACTGAGGGAGCTGTGGATGGTTAGTTTGGAGAAGAGGAGGCAGAGGGGGAACCTCACTGCTCTTCACAGCTCCCTGAAAGGACATTGTGGAGAGGCTGGGGGTGGTCTCCTCTCATAGGTGATGAAGTGATAGTACAAAGAGGGAATGAGTAGAATAGAATAGAATGGTTTAGACTAGGCTAGACTTGACTAGAGTAGAATGAATGGGAACTACCTGGGAGGTAGTACTGAATTGGAGGGAATGAACAGAGCAGAGCAAAATAGAATAGCATGGAACACAACAGAATAGAAAAGAATAGAATGGAAGACAAGAGAATAGGAAAGAATAGACTAGACTAGAAGTAACCAGGTTGGAAAAGACCTTTGAGATCTTGAAGTCACCGTGTGCAGAAAAGGGCAAGAAAGCTGGTGAGGGGTTTGCAGCACCAGCTCTATGAGGAGAATTTGAGGGAGATGGAGTTGATTAGCCTGGAGAAGAGGAGGCTCAGAGGAAACCCTGACAGACCTAAGAGAGAATGAATAGGATAGGATAGGATAGGATAGGATAGGATAGGATAGGATAGGATAGGATAGGATAGGATAGGATAGGATAGGATAGGATAGAATAGATAGAATAGACCAGGTTGGAAAAGACCGTTGAGATCTTGAAGTGATCTTGTCCAGAGAAGGGGTTGAAAGCTGGTGAGGGGTTTGCAGCACCAGCCCTGTGAGGAGAATCTGAGGGAGCTGGGGTTGATTAGCCTGGAGAAGAGGAGGCTCAGAGGAGCCCCTTATTGCTGCCTCGAACTGCCTGAAGTTGGGTTGTAACCAGGTGGGGGCTGGTGTCTTGTCCCAGGTAACCAGCACCAGGATAACAGCATAAGAAGCAATCCCTGTCCTTCAGCATGGTAGAGGAGGCAGAGGGGGAACCTCACTGCTCTTCACAGCTCCCTGAAAGGACATTGTGGAGAGGCTTGGGGTGGTCTCTTCTCACAGGTAATGAAGTGATAGTACGAAGAGGGAATGAATAGAATAGAATAGAATAGAACAGAATAGAATAGAACAGAATAGAATGGTTTAGACCAGACCAGACTTGACTAGACTAGAACTAACCAGGTTGGAAAAGACCTTTGTGATCATGAAATCAACATGTCCAGGGAAGGGCAAGATTGCTGGTGAGGGCTTCAGGGCAGAGGCCCTTGAGGAGAGACTGTGGGAGCTGGGGGTTCTTAGCTGAGAGAAGAGGAGGAGAATAAATCTGATGGGGATTGAGTGAGGGAGTTGTGCTGATTATAGCCAGGTGGGCATTGGTGTCTTGTCCCAGGTAACCAGCACCAGGATAACAGCACAAGAAGCAATCCCTGTCCTTCAGCATGGCCTTCCCCCAACCAGGTGCAGCTCAGCACTACCTAAGCTGTTGGCACCCACTCCTTCATCTTCGAGTTCCCCAAGCCCAATGCCCTGCTCAGCTCGGAGCAAGCCTTTGAGGATGCCAAGAAGAAGCTGGGTAAGAGCAGGGACCGGGGGAGTGGATGTGGCAGTGGGCTCAGCATCACAAGCCAGGCTAGGCAGACCTCCATCCATCTCACTTCCTCATTCTCCAAAGTTGTTTATTTTCCCATCTTCCAGCAAAACTGCCTGGACCCAGAGTTCCTCAAGGCCATCCCCACCATGAAGATGAGGAGCGGGATGCAGGCACTTGGTGCTGATGCCTGGGTTCAAACATCCAACAGGACCTGCAAGTCACTCCTGGAGGTGGTCAAGGCCAGGTTGGCTGAGGACTTGAGCCACCTTAGAACCTCAATAGAGGAGAGATGTGGAGGTGCAGGAGCTGGTGCAGAGGAGGGCAGGGAAGATGGAGAAGGGTCTGGAGAATAAATCTGATGGAAATCAACTGAGGGAGCTGTGGATGGTTAGTTTGGAGAAGAGGAGGCAGAGGGGGAACCTCACTGCTCTTCACAGCTCCCTGAAAGGACATTGTGGAGATGTTGGGGGTGGTCTCTTCTCACAGGTTATGAAGTGATAGAACCAAGAGGGAATGAATAGAATAGAGTAGAGTAGAGTAGAGTAGACTAGACTAGAGCTAACCAGGTTGGAAAAGGCCTTTGAGATCATGAAGTCACTGTGCCCAGAGGAGGGGAAGAAATCTGGTGAGGGGTTTGGAACAGCAGCTCTATGAGGAGAATCTGAGGCAGCTGGGGTTGATTAGCTGAGAGAAGAGGAGGCTCAGAGGAGCCCCTTATTGCTGTCTAGAACTGCCCAAAGTTGGGTTGTAACCAGGTGGGCATTGATGTCTTCTCCCAGGTAACCAGCACCAGGATAGCAGCACAAGAAGCACTCCCTGTCCTTCAGCATGGCCTTCCCCCAACCAGGTGCAGCTCAGCACTACCTAAGCTGTTGGCACCCACTCCTTCGTCCTCGAGTTCCCCAAACCCAATGCCCTACTCAGCTCGGAGCAAGTCTTTGAGGGTGCCAGGAAGAAGCTGGGTAAGAGCAGGGACTGGGGGAGTGGATGTGGCAGTGGGCTCAGCATCACAAGCCAGAATAGACAAGGCCTTCATCCCTCCAGCACCATAGAGCACCAGCTCTATGAGGAGAATCTGAGGGAGCTGGGGTTGATTAGCCTAGAGAAGAGGAGGAGAATAAATCTGATGGGGATTGACTGAGGGAGCTGTGGATGGTTAGTTTGGAGAAGAGGAAGTGGAGGAGGGACCAAACTGCTCTTCACAGCTCCCTGAAAGCACATTGTGGAGAGGTTGGGGGTGGTTTCTTAAAGGTAATGAAGTGATAGAACCAAGAGGGAATGAACAGAATAGAGTAGAGTAGAGTAGAGTAGAATAGAATAGAATAGAATAGACTAGACTAGACCAGGTTGGAAAAGACCTTGGAGATCTTGAAGTCATCTTGTCCAGAGACGGGGATGAAAGCTGGTGAGTGTTTTGGAGCACCAGCCCTATGAGGAGAATCTGAGGGAGCTGGGGTTGATTAGCCTGGAGAAGAGGAGGCTCAGAGGAAACCCTTATTGCTGTCCAGAACAACCTGAAGGGAGATTATAGCCAGGTGGGCATTGGTGTCTTGTCCCAGGTAACCAGCCCCAGGATAGCAGCACAAGAAGCAATCCCTGTCCTTCAGCATGGCCTTCCCCCAACCAGGTGCAGCTCAGCACTACCTCAGTTGTTGGCACCCACTCCTTCATCTTCGAGTTCCCCAAGCCCAATGCCCTGCTCAGCTCGGAGAAGCCTTTGAGGATGCCAAGAAGAAGCTGGGTAAGAGCAGGGACCGGGGCAGTGGATGTGGCAGTGGGCTCAGCATCACAAGCCAGGCTAGGCAGGCCTCCATCCATCTCACTTCCTCATCCTCCAAAGTTGTTGTTTTTTCCCCAGCTTCCAGCAAAAACTGCCTGGACCCAGAGTTCCTCAAGGCCATCCCCACCATGAAGATGAGGAGCGGGATGCAGGCACTTGGTGCTGGTGCTTGGGTTCAAGCATCCTACAGGACCTGCAAGTCCCTCCCTGGAGGTGGTCAAGGCCAGGTTGGTTGAGGCCTTGAGCCACCTTAGAACCTCAATAGAGGAGAGATGTGGAGGTGGGGAGGGCCGGGCCTGCTGAGGGGATGGGAGGGAGCTGTGGATGGTTAGTTTGGAGCTGGGAAAGGAAGTGGAGATGTTGGGGTGGTCCTTCTCACAGGTGAACTAATGAATGATGGAGATCTAGACTGGTTGGAAAAGGAGAGCTGTGGATGGTTAGTTTGGAGAAGAGGAGGCAGAGGAGAAGAACCTCACTGCTCTTCACAGCTCCCTGAAAGGACATTGTGGAGAGAGGTTGGGGTGGTTTTCTTACAGGTAATGAAGTGATAGAACCAAGAGGGAATGAACAGGATAAGATAGAATAGAAAAGAGCTAACCAGGTTGGAAAAGACCTTTGAGATCACGAAGTCAGCTTGTCCAGAGAAAGGGTAAGAAAGCTGGTGAGGGGTTTGGAGCACCAGCCCTATGAGGAGAATCTGAGGGAGCTGGGGTTGATTAGCCTGGAGAAGAGGAGGCTCAGAGGAGCCCCTTATTGCTGTCTTGACCTGCCTGAAGGGAGATTATAGCCAGGTGGGCATTGGTGTCTTCTCCCAGGTAACCAGCCCCAGGATAGCAGCACAAGAAGCAATCCCTGTCCTTCAGCATGGCCTTCCCCCAACCAGGTGCAGCTCAGCACTACCTAAGCTGTTGGCACCCACTCCTTCATCTTCGAGTTCCCCAAGCCCAATGCCCTGCTCAGCTCGGAGCAAGCCTTTGAGGATGCCAAGAAGAAGCTGGGTAAGAGCAGGGACCAGGGGAGTGGACGAGGCAGTGGGCTCAGCATCACAAGCCAGGCTAGGCAGGCCTCCATCCATCTCACTTCCTCATTCTCCAATGTGTTTTTTTTTCCCAGCTTCCAGCAAAAACTGCCTGGACCCAGAGTTCCTCAAGGCCATCCCCACCATGAAGATGAGGAGCGGGATGCAGGTATTGGTGCTGGTGCTTGGGTTCAAGCATCCTACAGGACCTGCAAGTCCCTCCCTGGAGGTGGTCAAGGCCAGGTTGGTCGAGGCCTTGAGCCACTTAGGCACCTCAATAGAGGAGAGTTGTGGAGGTGCAGGAGCTGGTGCAGAGGAGGGCAGGGAAGATGGAGAAGGGTCTGGAGAATAAATCTGATGGAGATCAACTGAGGGAGCTGTGGATGGTTAGTTTGGAGAAGAGGAGGCAGAGGGGGAACCTCACTGCTCTTCACAGCTCCCTGAAAGGACATTGTGGAGAGGCTGGGGGTGGTCTCCTCTCATAGGTGATGAAGTGATAGTACAAAGAGGGAATGAGTAGAATAGAATAGAATGGTTTAGACTAGACTAGACTTGACTAGAGTAGAATGAATGGGAACTACCTGGGAGGTAGTACTGAATGGGAGGGAATGAACAGAGCAGAGCAAAATAGAATAGAATAGCATGGAACACAACAGAATAGAAAAGAATAGAATGGAAGACAAGAGAATAGAAAAGAATAGACTAGACTAGAAGTAACCAGGTTGGAAAAGACCTTTGAGATCTTGAAGTCACCGTGTGCAGAGAAGGGCAAGAAAGCTGGTGAGGGGTTTGCAGCACCAGCTCTATGAGGAGAATTTGAGGGAGATGGAGTTGATTAGCCTGGAGAAGAGGAGGCTCAGAGGAAACCCTGATAGACCTAAGAGAGAATGAATAGGATAGGATAGGATAGGATAGGATAGGATAGGCTAGGCTAGGCTAGGCTAGAATAGAATAGAATAGAATAGAATAGAATAGAATAGAATAGAATAGAATAGAATAGAATACACCAGGTTGGAAAAGACCGCTGAGATCTTGAAGTGATCTTGTCCAGAGAAGGGGTTGAAAGCTGGTGAGGGGTTTGCAGCACCAGCCCTATGAGGAGAATCTGAGGGAGCTGGGGTTGATTAGCCTGGAGAAGAGGAGGCTCAGAGGAGCCCCTTATTGCTGCCTAGAACTGCCTGAAGTTGGGTTGTAAGCAGGTGGGGGCTGGTGTCTCGTCCCAGTTAACCAGCACCAGGATAACAGCATAAGAAGCAATCCCTGTCCTTCAGCATGGTAGAGGAGGCAGAGGGGGAACCTCACTGCTCTTCACAGCTCCCTGAAAGGACATTGTGGAGAGGCTTGGGGTGGTCTCTTCTCACAGGTAATGAAGTGATAGTACGAAGAGGGAATGAATAGAATAGAATAGAATAGAATAGAATAGAATAGAAGAGAATAGAATGGTTTAGACCAGACCAGACTTGACTAGACTAGAACTAACCAGGTTGGAAAAGACCTTTGTGATCATGAAATCAACGTGTCCAGGGAAGGGCAAGATTGCTGGTGAGGGCTTCAGGGCAGAGGCCCTTGAGGAGAGACTGTGGGAGCTGGGGTTCTTAGCTGAGAGAAGAGGAGGAGAATAAATCTGATGGGGATTGAGTGAGGGAGTTGTGCTGATTATAGCCAGGTGGGCATTGGAGTCTTCTCCCAGGTAACCAGCCCCAGGATAGCACAAGAAGCAATCCCTGTCCTTCAGCATGGCCTTCCCCCAACCAGGTGCAGCTCAGCACTACCTAAGCTGTTGGCACCCACTCCTTCGTCCTCGAGTTCCCCAAACCCAATGCCCTACTCAGTTCGGAGCAAGTCTTTGAGGGTGCCAGGAAGAAGCTGGGTAAGAGCAGGGAGTGGGGGAGTGGATGTGGCAGTGGGCTCAGCATCACAAGCCAGAATAAGCAAGGCCTCCATCCCTCCAGCACCATAGAGCAGCACAGCTCTAAGGAGAATCTGAGGGAGCTGAGGGTTCTTAGCTGAGAGAAGAGGAGGAGAATACATCTGATGGGGATTGACTGAGGGAGCTGTGGATGGTTAGTTTGGAGAAGAGGAGGTGGAGGAGGGACCTCACTGCTCTTCACAGCTCCCTGAAAGGACATTGTGGAGAGGTTGGGGGTGGTTTCTTACAGGTAATGAGGTGATAGAACCAAGAGGGAATGAACAGAATAGAGTAGAGTAGAGTAGAGTAGAATAGAAAAGAATAGAATAGAATAGACTAGACCAGGTTGGAAAAGACCTTGAGATCTTGAAGTCATCTTGTCCAGAGACGGGGATGAATGCTGGTGAGGGGTTTGGAGCACCAGCCCTATGAGGAGAATCTGAGGGAGCTGGGGTTGATTAGCCTGGGGAAGAGGAGGCTCAGAGGAAACCCTTATTGCTGTCCAGAACAACCTGAAGGGAGATTATAGCCAGGTGGGCATTGGTGTCTTCTCCCAGGTAACCAGCCCCAGGATAGCAGCACAAGAAGCAATCCCTGTCCTTCAGCATGGCCTTCCCCCAACCAGGTGCAGCTCAGCACTACCTAAGCTGTTGGCACCCACTCCTTCATCTTCAAGTTCCCCAAGCCCAATGCCCTGCTCAGCTCGGAGAAGCCTTTGAGGATGCCAAGAAGAAGCTGGGTAAGAGCAGGGACCGGGGGAGTGGATGTGGCAGTGGGCTCAGCATCACAAGCCAGGCTAGGCAGGCCTCCATCCATCTCACTTCCTCATCCTCCAAAGTTGTTTTTTTTCCCCAGCTTCCAGCAAAAACTGCCTGGACCCAGAGTTCCTCAAGGCCATCCCCACCATGAAGATGAGGAGCGGGATGCAGGCACTTGGTGCTGGTGCTTGGGTTCAAGCATCCTACAGGACCTGCAAGTCCCTCCCTGGAGGTGGTCAAGGCCAGGTTGGTTGAGGCCTTGAGCCACCTTAGAACCTCAATAGAGGAGAGATGTGGAGGTGCAGGAGCTGGTGCAGAGGAGGGCAGGGAAGCTGGGGAAGGGCCTGGAGAACAAATCTGATGGGGATGGACTGAGGGAGCTGTGGATGGTTAGTTTGGAGAAGAGGAGGCAGAGGGGGAACCTCACTGCTCTTCACAGCTCCCTGAAAGGACATTGTGGAGAGCTTGGGTGTGGTCTCTTCTCACAGGTTATGAAGTGATAGAACCAAGAGGGAATGAATAGAATAGAGTAGAGTAGACTAGAGTAGACTAGAGTAGACTAGAATAGAGCTAACCAGGTTGGGAAAGACCTTTGAGATCATGAAGTCAGCGTGTCCAGAGGAGGGCAAGAAATCTGGTGAGGGGTTTGGAACACCAGCCCTATGAGGAGAATCTGAGGGAGCTGGGGTTGATTAGCCTGGAGAAGAGGAGGCTCAGAGGAAACCCTTATTGCTGTCTTGACCTGCCTGAAGGGAGATTATAGCCAGGTGGGCATTGGTGTCTTCTCCCAGGTAACCAGCCCCAGGATAGCAGCACAAGAAGCAATCCCTGTCCTTCAGCATGGCCTTCCCCCAACCAGGTGCAGCTCAGCACTACCAAAGCTGATGGCACCCACTCCTTCATCTTCGAGTTCCCCAAGCCCAATACCCTGCTCAGCTCGGAGCAAGCCTTTGAGGATGCCAAGAAGAAGCTGGGTAAGAGCAGGGACCGGGGCAGTGGATGTGGCAGTGGGCTCAGCATCACAAGCCAGGCTAGGCAGGCCTCCATCCATCTCACTTCCTCATTCTCCAAAGTTGTTTTTTTCCCAGCTTCCAGCAAAAACTGCCTGGACCCAGAGTTCCTCAAGGCCATCCCCACCATGAAGATGAGGAGTGGGATGCAGGCACTTGGTGCTGGTGCTTGGATTCAAGCATCCTACAGGACCTGCAAGTCCCTCCCTGGAGGTGGTCAAGGCCAGGTTGGCTGAGGCTTTGAGCCACCTTAGAAGCTCAATAGAGGAGAGTTGTGGAGGTACAGGATCCAGTGCAGAGGAGGGTAAGGAGGCTGGGGAAGGGCCTGGAGAATAAATCTGATGAAGAGCAACTGAAGGAGCTGGGGGTGGTTAGTTTGGAGAAGAGGAGGCTGAGGGGAGACCTCATTGCTCTCTGAGGGTCTTTTCCAACCCAGATGTTTCTGTGATTCTGTCCCCCATTCCTTCCTCCTTCCTCCACCTGCACAGATGAAGACCTCCCCAGCTGCACGGAGGCCACTGTGGAGACCACGAGCTCAGAGGAAGAGCCAGAAGCTGGCTTCATGCCCATCACTGGCAGCTCTGGGCAGAGCCGGTGCGGCGAGAGCCCTGCGGTGGTGCGAGCCCTGCGCCGCTCGAGCCGCGGCTCCTTCACCCGGGGCAGCCTGGAGGACCTCCTCAGCCTGGACCCTGAAGGCCATGAGAGCTCCATGTGGTTGGGCTGTGAGGATGGCTGGTGCGTATCCTGTGAGGACAGGCACAGAGAGTTGGGGTTGTTGGGGCTGAGTCTGGGGAAGAGAAGGCTCCGAGGAGACCTTCTTGTGGCCTTCCAGTATCTGAAGGGGGCTCCAAGAAACCTGGGGAGGGACTTTTTAGGGTGTCAGGGAGTGATAGGACTGGGAGGCTGGATCCAAGCTAGAGGAGGGGAGATTTAGATTTGATAAATGTTTTTCAATACCTGAGGGCTGGGGGTCAAGAGGCAGGGGACAGGCTCTGCTCAGCTGCACCCTGGGCTAGAGAGGGGCAATGGGTGTAAACTGCAGCACAGGAGGTTCCACCTCAACATGAGGCAGAACCTCCTTAACTGTGAGGGTCACACAGCCCTGGCACAGGCTGCCCAGAGAGGCTGTGGAGTCTCCTTCTCTGGAGTCTTCCAAGCCCCATCTGGATGTGTTCCTGTGGGACCTGTGCTGGATTCTATGGTGCTGCTCTGGCAGCGGGGCTGGACTCGACGATCTTCAGAGGTCCCTTCCAACCCCTGGCCTCCTGGGAGCCTGTGATCCTGTGTTTGTTGGCATTGTGGTGGGTTGAAAGTTCCCCCCCCCAACACTAAATTTGCCAGACCAGCTCAGTTGGAAGCAAATGAAAAAGCTGATCTTTATTTTCCCCTTTTCCACCCAGCAGTGATTTGTTGACGTTTGACCGCTTTCTGTTCAAGATCTGTGGGGAAATTTTAAAGGCACAGCCTGAAACCCCCCCAGCAGCCTCACTGGCATGGCTGTGCCTCGTGTCACCCCAACACCCCAGGTGGGCCAGGACAGCGGGCACGGCGTCATGGTGAGCCAGTGCCCAGGTCACCCCTCCCGTGCACAAAATGCTGGCTGGTGAGCCCCCAGCTGGAGGCACAGCTCCTGTGGGTGCCCACTCAGTGGGTACCCATCAGGGTCTCCTGTGGATGGCACTTGGGTTTTGGATGTGGTGCTTGGGGGCTGTGGTTTGAGGAGGTCAACTTTGTAGGAGTCGGATGCTCAGGGCCTCACTTCTGCTCCACCACTGTCCAGCAGCCGTGGCCATGATGCCATATTGCACCCCAGGCACTCCCAGACGTCTCTGGGCTTGGCTGTTGCCTCGCAAGGTTTTTCTTCTCTGGGTGCCTGCGCTCGGCTGGTGCCGAGTTGCCCGGCAGCGGCCTTTGGGGGAAGGAAAGTCCTCTTTTGCTTGCCTGTGTCTCATCAGCCATTTGCTCTAAGAGCTGTCAGGCTTTTGAATGAGCTCCAGGCTTTTGAATGGTTTACTGTAGAGGAGTGGGCCACAGAGTTCCACCTCCAGCCTCCCCCGCTTTGGATGTCTGACCTGGCTGCCAAGTTGCAGAGACATGCAGAGCAGTTGCCTCAGATTGGAGAGAAGTTGAGTGAGGGCATCACTGACTGGCATGCAGTCAGCACGGCCCTGCTTCAACTCCCCCAGAATGCAAGCCTAAATGTGAGCAGGCAGGAAAGTCAGGGGAGCCAACTGCACAAAGCCCTCCTAGAAAAGACAGAGGCTTTGGGGAAGGCAAAAAGAGCACTGAAGAGGACAAAGGAGGCAAAGGAGCTGGAAGCTCAGCAAAAGAAGCAAGAGGAAGAGGAAGCTGATGGCATGAAGAAGGCAGCAGTGCTGCAGCAACAAGTGGCTTTGTGCCTGTGTGAGCAGCAGCTGTTGTTGATGCTCCTGCCTTTTTCACAGGAGCCACAAGAGGCTGGCATGGCACTGGCAGCGGTGTCTGGAGGAGAACCCTACTCTCACCCCCTGCCTGGGGCTTGCTGGGGAGCGAGGGGAAATTCCTTGGAGCATCTTCCAGTGTGATTCCTCAGTCTTCAGGTGGGTTCAGAAGTATGGTTGGCTTTTGCCTGTGTTAGTGAAAGAGTGGGAGTCTTTGCCGTGCCGTTTGTGGCCAGGTGGAGGGGGAGCAAAGAAGCTGCCTGCTTCTCCTGATGAGGCCAAGGCAGTTCCTGTGAGGTAGAAAAGGTGTAGGGTCTAAGGGTCAGCAGATGCCAGTTGGGGGTGTGCCTGGGTTGGTTTGTTTGGAGCCTCTGGACTTCTTTCCTGGGCTTTAGCAAGCCAGTGGACAGTCATGGAAAATGGTCTTTCTTCCTCTCTGTGTGTCCCTTTCACCCTTTGTTTCCTCTGGAGGGCTTTCATGTCTCCACAGCTTGACAGTGTCCTGTCATGGCCGATGGCTGTGCATGGACATCTCCTGGGCTGGGTCTGCTGCTGTAGAACTAACTCTGGATTTTGCTTTGTCTCTCCCAGCCACTCGTGACAACACAACCAGATGTGCGTGGGCTTCTGCCTGGACATCTCCTGCTCTTTCACCACTGGGAACTGATGTTTAGTTTTTATCTATTGGCACTGATGTCATTTTGATTTGAGCTGACTACAGGTTGTCAGCCACAATAAACTCTTTTACCCTGAGAGGAGGTGGCTGTGTGTTTCCATCGACATCCCAGGAGACTAAACCAGTCCTGCTGCTGGAGACACCTGGGTATCCCCGGCAGGAAATCCAGCTCCTATTCCCCTGCTCTCAGAATGAGGCTCAAGCTCTCCTTCTTCTGGCGTGGTTTGGTGCTGTTGTTCTGGTGGTGTGGTTTGGTTTTTTGGCTTTAGTGGTGTGGTCCTGGTGGTGTGGTTTAACATTGTGGCTTGTGGAGAGGGTGCGGTGGAGTGGTTTGGTGGTGAGTTTTTTGTGTTGTGGTTCTTGTGGTGAGATTCTGGTGGTGTGGTTCTAGCCTAATGGTGTAGGTCTGGTGGGGTGGGAGTGGGAGGAGTGGTAGTGGTGGCTGTGGTGGTGGCAGAGCCCGCAGCAAGCTGCCCGTGTGCTGCTGCCGATCACCACGCAGAGGGTCCTGAGGTTCCTGCGGCGCAGGACGGCCCGGGTGAGCCCCATGCCCTGTGGGAGCAGCAGAGATGAGCTGCAGCCTGAGGGCCAGGAGCATGCCAGCAGCAGCCAGCACAAGCAGCGCAGGTAGTGGGGCTGGGGCAGAGGCTCACACTGTCTTCGCTGCAGGGGGAAGACAGGACATCTCACACAGCAGATTTGCCCCCAGCAGGGCTGTATTCCCTAAGAAAAGGTAGAAAAGGGGTCAAAAAAAGGCCATGAATTCCCAAGCCTAGTGGTTCAGCCACCTCTGCCAGGCACAGCCCTTGGACATTCAACCACCTCTAGGCCCATGAGACGTCGCACATCAGGCGACATCCAGGAGGTCACCTCCACAATGTTCAGGCCTTTGAAGCCACCAGCAGTCTCCAAAGCCTTGATAAAAAAACACCCAAACCAACCAGATTTGGCATCAAGGAACACATCCGAGCTAGTGGCAATGGTCGAGGCTCTGCTTTCCTCTTCTGCAGCTGAGGAAACCCAGCTTGCACAAACCCGGTCACAGCAGTTCACCATTTCCTCTCATAACCCCCAGCAAATGCTCCCTGGCCTCCCTTCCCCTTGACCTCCCTCCACCAGTGACACAACCTCCTTTAAAGCCAAGCCTGTCCTGGGCTACAGCCCTGGATTCTGCCCTTCTGCTCTGCTCTGCTCTGCTCCGCTCTGCTGAGACCCCAGCTGCAGTGCTGGCTCCTGCTCTGGGGGTCTCGGCACAGGAGCTGCTGGAGCAGGGCTGGAGTAGGCCATGAAGGTGATCAGAGGCTGTTCCATGGCAGCATTAGCCTCAGAAATCTCTTTGCCTTCCTGCAGCGCTTCCTACGTGCCAATACAGGGCAGTGGCTGCCCTGCAGCTCCAAAGGGAGACCTCCAGCTCCTTCCTTAGCAGCACCAGTGCCAAGAGCTGCAAAGTGCTCTCCACCAGGCCTGGATCTCCTCGGCTGTGACACCCCTGAGCTGGGATGAGTCAGTAAACTGCTGCCACTTATACAGGGACCTGTGGAGGCTGCTCCAGAGGAGAAGACAGGAATGAGTTGAGGACTACTGTGTGGACAGGCTGAGAGTTGGGTTGTTCAGGCTGGTGAAAGCTATGGGGAAAGGCTCCTGAGGAGCCCCCCCCAAAATGGCAGAACACCGACAGTGCAGGGCGTGCCAGAAGGGATGCCGAGGTGTGGGGGGATGCTCTGAGAGGCATCGGCAGGGCTCCAGGGACAGCGCAAAGGGCTGAGGAAGGAGCTGGGTTGAGCCACTGGCCTCTGCTGCTGGCCTCAGCCAGGGTCCTGCTGATGTCAGCAGCTGGGTTCCTGAATTGTGGCACCTTGGCAACCGTCTGTGTACTCGGTACCTGGCGGTGCTGAGTGTGCTAGGCGAGTGCGTTGGTGGTGTGCTTTGGTGGTTTGGTTCTTCTGGTGTGGTTCTGGGACTGTGGTTTTGGTTGTTTGGGTTCTTTGAGGAGTGGTTTGGGGTCTTTGGGTTTCTGGTTCTTTGGTGGAGTGGTTCTGGTTGTTTGGGTTTGGTGGAGTGGTTTTGGTGGTGTGGGTCTGGTGGAGTGGTTTTGGTGGTGGAGGGTTTTGGTGTGTGGTGGCTTGGTGCTGTGGGTGTGGTGGTGAGTTGGTGGCGGTGTGTTTTGGTGGTTTTTGGTGGAGTGGTTCAGGTGTTTGGGTTTGGTTGTGTGGTTCTGGAGGTGTGGTTTGGTGGAGAGGTCCTAGTGGTGTGGTTTGGTGGAGTGGTTGTGATTTAGTGGTGGTGGTGAGGTTTGTTCTGCGTGGGTCTGGTGGTGTGGGAGTGGGAGGAGTGGTAGTGGTGGCTGTGGTGGTGGCAGAGCCCGCAGCAAGCTGCCCGTGTGCTGCTGCCGATCACCATGAAGAGGGTCCTGAGGTTCCTGCGGCGCAGGACGGCCCGGGTGAGCCCCATGCCCTGTGGGAGCGGCAGAGACGAGCTGCAGCCTGAGGGCCAGGAGCATGCCAGCAGCAGCCAGCAGAAGCAGCGCAGGTAGTGGGGCTGGGGCAGAGGCAGGCAGGCGCTGGGTGGGAGCCTCCTGGGCTCTCGTCCTGCCCCGCGGCTTGTGGCTCCTCCTCCTCCTCTGCAGGAGGTCCCTCTGGGCCGGGCGGGTGAGAAGGGTCTGTGAGCAGGGCCGTGGTCGGGCCTCGACGGGGCTGTGTTTTCTCTCTTGACAGCTGCAGAGCACGGGCTGTGGAGCCCCGGGAGCAGGGGAAGAGGGCAGAGGTTGCTCCGAGCTGGGCTCTGTGTGCAGCGGGAGCTGCTGGAGAGACGGAGGCTGCCCCTGCTGTGAGCGCAGCAGGCAGCGCTGTGCAGCCGCAAGGAGGCCGTGGGGACGAGGCTGTCAGATGCCCTTTGGGTAGGTTGCTGTGGAGCTGGGAGACCGGGAAGGGTGGTGTGGGGGTGCTGATGATGCTGGGCAAAGATGCTCTGCTAGGCACGGTCCAAGGAGAGCAGGATTCTGTAGACACTGCTTCCTTTGGGGCTGGTTCCTGAGCACCTGGCGACATCTCCCTGGCATGTGGGACAGGTCTGTGTGCTCCAGGAAACCACATTCCCAAGCTGGAAACCAGCTGCGTGTTGGTAGGGGGCTGGCTGGGATCTCAAGGCTTTGCGGTGTGTGTGTCTGCTAAGGGTGTCTCTGGAAGCCAGGTGATTGGGAAGGCACTGGGGGCATCATGGGGCTGTCCAAGCTCACTCTGATTCCCAAACTACATGGTTTTCCTGTAGAGGAGTGGGCCACAGAGCTCCACCCGCACCGTGCCCAGCTGTGGATGTCTGACCAGGCTGCCAAGTTGCAGAGACAGGTAGAGCAGTTGTCTCAGATTGAAGAGAAGTTGAGTGAGCGCATCATGGACAGGAATGCAGTCAGCAAGGGCCTGCTTGAACTCCCTGAGGAGAATGTAAACATAAATGTGAGCAGGCTGGAAGGTGAGGTGAGCCAACTGCATAAAGCACTCCAGGAAAAGACAGAGGCTTTGGGGAAGGCAAAAAGAGCGCTGAAGAGGATGGCGAAGGAGCTGGAAGCTCAGCAAAAGAAGCAAGAGGAAGAGCAAGCTGATAGGATGAAGAAGGCAGCAGTGCTGCAGCACCAAGTGGCTCAGCTGCAAGAGGAGAACCTCTCCCTCCGCCAGCAGCTGAGCCACTTGCAGCAGGGTGGCCAAGAAGGCCAGGTGAGCGATGCCTTTCCGTGTGAGGCCGAGAGAGTAGATGAAGAGGAGAGGGGAGCACTGCCCAGATTTGTTGTGGGGGGGGGAGTGGTGCTGCAGAAGGTTTGGGCAAGCCTTGAGACACACTGCTGCCTCTGTACGTGTGTGTCTGTGTATCTCCTGTCAGCGCACTGGGCTCATGCAGAGCGTTTGACACTGTCCCACACAGCATCCTTGTCTGTAGAGTGAAGAGACCTGGCTTTCTAGGGGTGGCCCAGTGGGTGGGGAAGGAATTGTCTAGACAGTCAGACTGCAGAGCTGCGGTCAGTGGTTGGTGTCTGGGAGGCGCTGGTCATGCGCACTTGCAGCGCAGAGAGCCAGTGGCATCCTGGAGTGCACCAGAAGCAGTGTGGGCAGCAGCAGCGGGTGAAGGGAAAGGATTCTGCCAGCACAAATCAGACATGGAGCTGCTCAAGCAGCTCCAGGGGAGGCCCACAAAGATGATTGGGGCTGCAGCTGTACCCCTGGGAGGACAGGCTGAGACGGTTCTTGATGTGCCTGGATAGAGACACCTTCATTAATAAGCAATGACATTTCTTGTTTCCCTAGAGAAGAGGGGGACAGCTGCCAGGACACCCTGAGCCTGCCCTCAGTCGCCTGCAGCTAACAGAAACCTCCAGTGCTTCTGCCTGTGCCTGCAGTGACCTGAAAGAAGAGCTGAAGGAAGATAGGGACAAGGTATGCAAAGTCTCTGAGGGGCAAAGCAGTAGCCTGGGGGCAGCATCTGGGTGGGTAGGAGTGAGGCAGCTATGCTCTTTGGAGCCTCACTTCTGCTCCACCACTGTCCAGCAGCCATGGCCATGATGCCATATTGCACCCCAGGCACTCCCAGACGTCTCTGGGCTTGGCTGTTCCTCACAAGGTTTTTCCTCTCTGGGTGCCTGCGCTCGGCTGGTGCCGAGTTGCCCGGCAGCGGCCTTTGGGGGAAGGAAAGTCCTCTTTTGCTTGCCTGTGTCTCATCAGCCATTTGCTCTAAGAGCTGTCAGGCTTCTGAATGGCCAAGAAGGACAGGTGAGTGACAGTAGGCATCAGACCCCTGTGCCTAAGGCAGGCTGCTTTTTCCCCACTTCAGATAGGCAAATTGGCTGGAGTCCCAGGCGCGCCAGCAGGAGCTGCAGTTGGAGTCCCAGGCACGCCAGCAGCTCGCAGCCAGGAATCAGGAGCTGCAAGGGCTGCTTGTGACTCTTGAAAGGAAGCAGTGTGAGCAGAAGGCACAGGCACGGAGAAGAGAGATGGAGCTTATGAAGAAGATTGAGCAGGTGAGTTACGTTCCCGTGGGATGTGTGTGGCTGTGGCCCCATCTGTGAGGTGTCTTCTCTTGGGCATCTGCTTTCTTGGGCAGCCTGGTGGCTTTGGTGCCATGGAGGGAAGCTGTAAAAGGCTACCTCTTCTCTTTTAGTTGGAGGCATCTGCAGGCAATGCCCTGAAACTGCTTGAAGCCTCCAGCTCCTTAAAGATTCTAAAGCTGGAGCAGAAGAGTCAAGCTCTGGAGCAGGAGCTGGAGAGGGCCCGGAGAAGGCAGAAGGAGACCGAGCGGCAACTGGCCTTTGAGAAGACAGCTAAAGAGTTCTTTATGGAGTTTTATCAGATGAGCGAGAAAACCATCAGGAGCCTGCAAGTGGATTTAGAACTGTAAGGGCAAATGTTTTCTCTTTGTGCCCACACAAGACACTGGGAACAGTTCTCTTGACAACCCCTGAGGTACCAGAGCTCCTCAGGCCCATCCGGGGGGATGCTGCAGCCAGTTTCTTGTCAGCATTTGCTGTAGGCCTCTCGTCTTCCCGCACGTAGGGTGGGAAAGAGGAGCTCCCTTTCTGCTGCTGTTGTCCTCCCTCTTGGGACAGACAGGCTGGAAAAGGCAGAGGGGACAGAAGAGGAGCCTGTGAGGCAAAACGTCCTCTCTCAGCTGCTGTGCTGACGGTGCATGGCCAGGCTGAGTATGCACTGGGAGGAGAGCAGGAGCCAGGGTCCTCTCCACCTTCTAGCAAAGGTCCCCCAAAGCCAGAGCACAGGTCACTCGGATGCCTAAGCAGCAAGACATGGTGGGGGGCGCTCAGAAGTCTCTGTTCCTAAGTTTAAGAGCAAAATCTCCCACTTGGGGGACAGCTTTGTGCCTGTGTGAGCAGCAGCTGTTGTTGATGCTCCTGCCTTTTTCACAGGAGCGACAAGAGGCTGGCATGGCACTGGCAGCGGCGTCTGGAGGAGAACCCTACTCTCACCCCCTGCCTGGGGCTTGCTGGGGAGCGAGGGGAAATTCCTTGGAGCATCTTCCAGTGTGATTCCTCAGTCTTCAGGTGGGTTCAGAAGTATGGTTGGCTTTTGCCTGTGTTAGTGAAAGAGTGGGAGTCTTTGCCGTGTCATTTGTGGCCAGGTGGAGGGGGAGCAAAGAAGCTGCCTGCTTCTCCTGATGAGGCCAAGGCAGTTCCTGTGAGGTAGAAAAGGTGTAGGGTCTAAGGGTCAGCAGATGCCAGTTGGGGGTGTGCCTGGGTTGGTTTGTTTGGAGCCTCTGGACTTCTTTCCTGGGCTTTAGCAAGCCAGTGGACAGTCATGGAAAATGGTCTTTCTTCCTCTCTGTGTGTCCCTTTCACCCTTTGTTTCCTCTGGAGGGCTTTCATGTCTCCACAGCTTGACAGTGTCCTGTCATGGCCGATGGCTGTGCATGGACATCTCCTGGGCTGGGTCTGCTGCTGTAGAACTAACTCTGGATTTTGCTTTGTCTCTCCCAGCCACTCGTGACAACACAACCAGGTGTGCGTGGGCTTCTGCCTGGACATCTCCTGCTCTTTCACCACTGGGAACTGATGTTTAGTTTTTATCTATTGGCACTGATGTCATTTTGATTTGAGCTGACTACAGGTTGTCAGCCACAATAAACTCTTTTACCCTGAGAGGAGGTGGCTGTGTGTTTCCATCGACATCCCAGGAGACTAAACCAGTCCTGCTGCTGGAGACACCTGGGTATCCCCGGCAGGAAATCCAGCTCCTATTCCCCTGCTCTCCGAATGAGGCTCAAGCTCTCCTTCTTCTGGCGTGGTTTGGTGCTGCTGTTCTGGTGGTGTGGTTTGGTTTTTTGGCTTTAGTGGTGTGGTCCTGGTGGTGTGGTTCAACATTGTGGCTTGTGGAGAGGGTGCGGTGGAGTGGTTTGGTGGTGAGTTTTTTGTGTTGTGGTTCTTGTGGTGAGATTCTGGTGGTGTGGTTCTAGCCTAATGGTGTAGGTCTGGTGGGGTGGGAGTGGGAGGAGTGGTAGTGGTGGCTGTGGTGGTGGCAGAGCCCGCAGCAAGCTGCCCGTGTGCTGCTGCCGATCACCACACAGAGGGTCCTGAGGTTCCTGCGGCGCAGGACGGCCCGGGTGAGCCCCATGCCCTGTGGGAGCGGCAGAGATGAGCTGCAGCCTGAGGGCCAGGAGCATGCCAGCAGCAGCCAGCAGAAGCAGCGCAGGTAGTGGGGCTGGGGCAGAGGCTCACACTGTCTTCGCTGCAGGGGGAAGACAGGACATCTCACACAGCAGATTTGCCCCCAGCAGGGCTGTATTCCCTAAGAAAAGGTAGAAAAGGGGTCAAAAAAGGCCATGAATTCCCAAGCCTAGTGGTTCAGCCACCTCTGCCAGGCACAGCCCTTGGACGTTCAACCACCTTTAGGCCCATGAGACGTCGCACATCAGGCGACATCCAGGAGGTCACCTCCACAATGTTCAGGCCTTTGAAGCCACCAGCAGTCTCCAAAGCCTTGATAAAAAAACACCCAAACCAACCAGATTTGGCATCAAGGAACACATCCGAGCTAGTGGCAATGGTCGAGGCTCTGCTTTCCTCTTCTGCAGCTGAGGAAACCCAGCTTGCACAAACCCGGTCACAGCAGTTCACCATTTCCTCTCATAACCCCCAGCAAATGCTCCCTGGCCTCCCTTCCCCTTGACCTCCCTCCACCAGTGACACAACCTCCTTTAAAGCCAAGCCTGTCCTGGGCTACAGCCCTGGATTCTGCCCTTCTGCTCTGCTCTGCTCCGCTCTGCTGAGACCCCAGCTGCAGTGCTGGCTCCTGCTCTGGGGGTCTCGGCACAGGAGCTGCTGGAGCAGGGCTGGAGTAGGCCATGAAGGTGATCAGAGGCTGTTCCATGGCAGCATTAGCCTCAGAAATCTCTTTGCCTTCCTGCAGCGCTTCCTACGTGCCAATACAGGGCAGTGGCTGCCCTGCAGCTCCAAAGGGAGACCTCCAGCTCCTTCCTTAGCAGCACCAGTGCCAAGAGCTTCAAAGTGCTCTCCACCAGGCCTGGATCTCCTCGGCTGTGACACCCCTGAGCTGGGATGAGTCAGTAAACTGCTGCCACTTATACAGGGACCTGTGGAGGCTGCTCCAGAGGAGAAGACAGGAATGAGTTGAGGACTACTGTGTGGACAGGCTGAGAGTTGGGTTGTTCAGGCTGGTGAAAGCTATGGGGAAAGGCTCCTGAGGAGCCCCCCCCAAAATGGCGGAACACCGACGGTGCAGGGCGTGCCGGAAGGGATGCCGAGGTGTGGGGGATGCTCTGAGAGGCATCGGCAGGGCTCCAGGGACAGCGCAAAGGGCCGAGGAAGGAGCTGGGTTGAGCCACTGGCCTCTGCTGCTGGCCTCAGCCAGGGTCCTGCTGATGTCAGCAGCTGGGTTCCTGAATTGTGGCACCTTGGCAACCGTCTGTGTACTCGGTACCTGGCGGTGCTGAGTGTGCTAGGCGAGTGCGTTGGTGGTGTGCTTTGGTGGTTTGGTTCTTCTGGTGTGGTTCTGGGACTGTGGTTTTGGTTGTTTGGGTTCGGAGGAGTGGTTTGGGGTCTTTGGGTTCGGTGGAGTGGTTCTGGTTGTTTGGGTTTGGTGGAGTGGTTTTGGTGGTGTGGGTCTGGTGGAGTGGTTTTGGTGGTGTGGGTTTGGTGGCTTTGGTGCTGTAGGTGTGGTGGTGAGTTGGTGGCGGTGTGTTTTTGGTGGAGTGGTTCAGGTGTTTGGGTTTGGTTGTGTGGTTCTGGAGGTGTGGTTTGGTGGAGAGGTCCTAGTGGTGTGGTTTGGTGGAGTGGTTGTGATTTAGTGGTGGTGGTGAGGTTTGTTCTGCGTGGGTCTGGTGGTGTGGGAGTGGGAGGAGTGGTAGTGGTGGCTGTGGTGGTGGCAGAGCCCGCAGCAAGCTGCCCGTGTGCTGCTGCCGATCACCATGAAGAGGGTCCTGAGGTTCCTGCGGCGCAGGACGGCCCGGGTGAGCCCCATGCCCTGTGGGAGCGGCAGAGACGAGCTGCAGCCTGAGGGCCAGGAGCATGCCAGCAGCAGCCAGCAGAAGCAGCGCAGGTAGTGGGGCTGGGGCAGAGGCAGGCAGGCGCTGGGTGGGAGCCTCCTGGGCTCTCGTCCTGCCCCGCGGCTTGTGGCTCCTCCTCCTCCTCTGCAGGAGGTCCCTCTGGGCCGGGCGGGTGAGAAGGGTCTGTGAGCAGGGCCGTGGTCGGGCCTCGACGGGGCTGTGTTTTCTCTCTTGACAGCTGCAGAGCACGGGCTGTGGAGCCCCGGGAGCAGAGGAAGAGGGCAGAGGTTGCTCCGAGCTGGGCTCTGTGTGCAGCGGGAGCTGCTGGAGAGACGGAGGCTGCCCCTGCTGTGAGCGCAGCAGGCAGCGCTGTGCAGCCGCAAGGAGGCCGTGGGGACGAGGCTGTCAGATGCCCTTTGGGTAGGTTGCTGTGGAGCTGGGAGACCGGGAAGGGTGGTGTGGGGGTGCTGATGATGCTGGGCAAAGATGCTCTGCTAGGCACGGTCCAAGGAGAGCAGGATTCTGTAGACACTGCTTCCTTTGGGGCTGGTTCCTGAGCACCTGGCGACATCTCCCTGGCATGTGGGACAGGTCTGTGTGCTCCAGGAAACCACATTCCCAAGCTGGAAACCAGCTGCGTGTTGGTAGGGGGCTGGCTGGGATCTCAAGGCTTTGCGGTGTGTGTGTCTGCTAAGGGTGTCTCTGGAAGCCAGGTGATTGGGAAGGCACTGGGGGCATCATGGGGCTGTCCAAGCTCACTCTGATTCCCAAACTACATGGTTTTCCTGTAGAGGAGTGGGCCACAGAGCTCCACCCGCACCGTGCCCAGCTGTGGATGTCTGACCAGGCTGCCAAGTTGCAGAGACATGTAGAGCAGTTGTCTCAGATTGAAGAGAAGTTGAGTGAGCGCATCATGGACAGGAATGCAGTCAGCAAGGGCCTGCTTGAACTCCCTGAGGAGAATGTAAACATAAATGTGAGCAGGCTGGAAGGTGAGGTGAGCCAACTGCATAAAGCACTCCAGGAAAAGACAGAGGCTTTGGGGAAGGCAAAAAGAGCGCTGAAGAGGATGGCGAAGGAGCTGGAAGCTCAGCAAAAGAAGCAAGAGGAAGAGCAAGCTGATAGGATGAAGAAGGCAGCAGTGCTGCAGCACCAAGTGGCTCAGCTGCAAGAGGAGAACCTCTCCCTCCGCCAGCAGCTGAGCCACTTGCAGCAGGGTGGCCAAGAAGGCCAGGTGAGCGATGCCTTTCCGTGTGAGGCCGAGAGAGTAGATGAAGAGGAGAGGGGAGCACTGCCCAGATTTGTTGTGGGGGTGGTGGTGCTGCAGAAGGTTTGGGCAAGCCTTGAGACACACTGCTGCCTCTGTACGTGTGTGTCTGTGTATCTCCTGTCAGCGCACTGGGCTCATGCAGAGCGTTTGACACTGTCCCACACAGCATCCTTGTCTGTAGAGTGAAGAGACCTGGCTTTCTAGGGGTGGCCCAGTGGGTGGGGAAGGAATTGTCTAGACAGTCAGACTGCAGAGCTGCGGTCAGTGGTTGGTGTCTGGGAGGCGCTGGTCATGCGCACTTGCAGCGCAGAGAGCCAGTGGCATCCTGGAGTGCACCAGAAGCAGTGTGGGCAGCAGCAGCGGGTGAAGGGAAAGGATTCTGCCAGCACAAATCAGACAAAAATCAGGGAGGCCCACAAAGATGATTGGGGCTGCAGCTGTACCCCCTGGGAGGACAGGCTGAGACGGTTCTTGATGTGCCTGGATAGAGACACCTTCATTAATAAGCAATGACATTTCTTGTTTCCCTAGAGAAGAGGGGGACAGCTGCCAGGACACCCTGAGCCTGCCCTCAGTCGCCTGCAGCTAACAGAAACCTCCAGTGCTTCTGCCTGTGCCTGCAGTGACCTGAAAGAAGAGCTGAAGGAAGATAGGGACAAGGTATGCAAAGTCTCTGAGGGGCAAAGCAGTAGCCTGGGGGCAGCATCTGGGTGGGTAGGAGTGAGGCAGCTATGCTCTTTGGAGCCTCACTTCTGCTCCACCACTGTCCAGCAGCCATGGCCATGATGCCATATTGCACCCCAGGCACTCCCAGATGTCTCTGGGCTTGGCTGTTCCCTCACAAGGTTTTTCCTCTCTGGGTGCCTGCGCTCGGCTGGTGCCGAGTTGCCCGGCAGCGGCCTTTGGGGGAAGGAAAGTCCTCTTTTGCTTGCCTGTGTCTCATCAGCCATTTGCTCTAAGAGCTGTCAGGCTTCTGAATGGCCAAGAAGGACAGGTGAGTGACAGTAGGCATCAGACCCTGTGCCTAAGGCAGGCTGCTTTTTCCCCACTTCAGATAGGCAAATTGGCCGTGGAGCTGCAGCTGGAGTCCCAGGCACGCCAGCAGCTCGCAGCCAGGAATCAGGAGCTGCAAGGGCTGCTTGTGACTCTTGAAAGGAAGCAGTGTGAGCAGAAGGCACAGGCACGGAGAAGAGAGATGGAGCTTATGAAGAAGATTGAGCAGGTGAGTTACGTTCCCGTGGGATGTGTGTGGCTGTGGCCCCATCTGTGAGGTGTCTTCTCTTGGGCATCTGCTTTCTTGGGCAGCCTGGTGGCTTTGGTGCCATGGAGGGAAGCTGTAAAAGGCTACCTCTTCTCTTTTAGTTGGAGGCATCTGCAGGCAATGCCCTGAAACTGCTTGAAGCCTCCAGCTCCTTAAAGATTCTAAAGCTGGAGCAGAAGAGTCAAGCTCTGGAGCAGGAGCTGGAGAGGGCCCGGAGAAGGCAGAAGGAGACCGAGCGGCAACTGGCCTTTGAGAAGACAGCTAAAGAGTTCTTTATGGAGTTTTATCAGATGAGCGAGAAAACCATCAGCAGCCTGCAAGTGGATTTAGAACTGTAAGGGCAAATGTTTTCTCTTTGTGCCCACACAAGACACTGGGAACAGTTCTCTTGACAACCCCTGAGGTACCAGAGCTCCTCAGGCCCATCCGGGGGGATGCTGCAGCCAGTTTCTTGTCAGCATTTGCTGTAGGCCTCTCGTCTTCCCGCACGTAGGGTGGGAAAGAGGAGCTCCCCTTTCTGCTGCTGTTGTCCTCCCTCTTGGGACAGACAGGCTGGAAAAGGCAGAGGGGACAGAAGAGGAGCCTGTGAGGCAAAACGTCCTCTCTCAGCTGCTGTGCTGACGGTGCATGGCCAGGCTGAGTATGCACTGGGAGGAGAGCAGGAGCCAGGGTCCTCTCCACCTTCTAGCAAAGGTCCCCCAAAGCCAGAGCACAGGTCACTCGGATGCCTAAGCAGCAAGACATGGTGGGGGGCGCTCAGAAGTCTCTGTTCCTAAGTTTAAGAGCAAAATCTCCCACTTGGGGACAGCTTTGTGCCTGTGTGAGCAGCAGCTGTTGTTGATGCTCCTGCCTTTTTCACAGGAGCGACAAGAGGCTGGCATGGCACTGGCAGCGGCGTCTGGAGGAGAACCCTACTCTCACCCCCTGCCTGGGACTTGCTGGGGAGCGAGGGGAAATTCCTTGGAGCATCTTCCAGTGTGATTCCTCAGTCTTCAGGTGGGTTCAGAAGTATGGTTGGCTTTTGCCTGTGTTAGTGAAAGAGTGGGAGTCTTTGCCGTGTCATTTGTGGCCAGGTGGAGGGGGAGCAAAGAAGCTGCCTGCTTCTCCTGATGAGGCCAAGGCAGTTCCTGTGAGGTAGAAAAGGTGTAGGGTCTAAGGGTCAGCAGATGCCAGTTG